>JAWPHD010003163.1:0-120000 GCA_037043455.1 Cyrtodaria siliqua
GAAGCCGCAATAGGGAGGTCAGATAATTAATAAAAAAAATAAAAGTAGAAAGTAAAGTAGCGAGGGATAAAAAAGTTAAAAGAATGAAAAGGGGGGAAGAAGAGGAGGAAGAAAAAGGGGTGAAAGAGAAGATAAGTAGGGAGGATAGGGAAAAAAAAAATAGGGGAATGGTGCCTACCAGTGGAGTGGCTCAAGTAAGAAGCAACATCCTTCTGACCCGTTCGCGGACCCCTCTATCTCCCAATATATCCCGTCCCCTTGTTCTCGTTCTACACTGTCATTACCCCCGTCTTCCCTTTATAAGTACATGCTCATACACACCCCGTACTCTCCATCTTTTACTCTTTCCACCCTCCCCCGCCTCCTGCATGTGGTGTTCCCCGCCCCCCCCTCCCTTTTAGACCCCAACCCCTTCCCCTCCCTACCGATCTCTCCGCCCCTCACCCCCTCCCGCCATCTCCTACCCCCATCCTCCACCATCTTCCCCCTGCACCCCCCTGCCCCTTCCGAGCCCGCCCTTCCTAGTAACCCCACCGCCTCTCTCCCGCCATCCACTCACCACCTCACACAACCCTCACCCTCGACCACCCCCCCCTCCGCCGCCCCTTTTCTCCTCCCTCTCCCCTCACCTAGCTACCCCCCCAACCCCACCCTCCACGCGCACCCCATCTTCTTCCACCAGACCCCCCACCCAATCTCCCCTCTCTTCCCTCCTCCATCTTTTTACCTTTCCCCCCGCTGTCTGTTCCCCAAACGACTTACCCTCCGCGACCTCCGCAACTGCTGCCCTCATCGCGCCGACTACCACACCTTCTCCACTACACCACCCCTACGACCACACGCCCCCTACCCTTCATATCCCTGTCCCGCCCCTCTACCCTATTGTCCTCACTACGTTCTCTTCCCGCTCTACACTACACTGACTGTCCCTTCCCTGATGTCATTCACATTCTCCTTTTCCGCCATCCCCCTTGCACACTTTACTTCTCGTTCTCAGAAGCAACCACTGTCCGCACCCGTCTCTCATCGCACCGGGCTATGCACACACCGAAAGCCACCCTCTTGCTCGTACCCCACTTTTTACCCGCGGCTTTGACCTTCCGACACCGCCCTCCCTTTCTCGCCCCCCCTCCGCAACCCTGACCGATCCTACCCTACTTTGTTTCCCACACCTCCGCCTCCCCACCAATCTGTCCCTACGGTCAACATCGCCTTCGCCCCTCCCTTTTGCGACTTCGTTTGTCCCCTCCTCATCCCCCTTCCAATTTGCCCCCCCTCTCTCACTTCCCCCTCCGCTACTCCTCACTCCCCCTAACAAGTCCCCTGCCGTCACCGCATCTTTCTCATCCGTCAACTTACCTCCCTTGGCCCCCACGCTGCACCGCCGGAAATATTTTTCACCCTTCTTAACCGCCCGTATCACCCACCCGCGTCGCCCCTCCTATCTCACCCCCCTGTCCCCCCCTGGCCACCCCGTCCTCCCCCACCCTACACCCACCGTTAACTCACCACGCCCCGATCCCAGCCCCCTTTTCACCCCACACGTACTTCGCCCCTTACCTACCTCTTCGTTTCCCCTCCTTAAACCTTAACACCTCCACCCTACCCCCTCGCGTGTTCAGTCCCTTCCTTTGACACTTGTGCCTGAACCCCCCCCAGTCCCCCTCTACCTACGCCCACTGCCTATCTTTTTCCCTACTTTCTGTTTCCGACCTTCACTTTCAAATAACCCTCACCCTCCCGTGTGTTTTCATTCTCTTTTGCTGTTCCCTCGCGTAGCCCTCCCCCTCTCAATGCTTTCTGGGCCCCCTTACCGAAACACCACCTTATTCCCTCCCGCCTTACCCTACCTTTCCACTCGAATCACCTCGCCGGTTGCGCTTATTCCCCTCTCTGCTCATCCCCTCTCTCTGTTCTTGATGCCCCCACCAAGCACGAAAACCTAGCGCCGGCTCACCCCTAATCACGGCTTTACTTACGTTGCCGTCTCCCCTGTTCGCCCTTGACACTACCTCGGCCCCCCCCCTATAACCCGTACCCACTGTTCTACACCCCAACTGTTTTTTCGCCAACACCTGCCCATCCCACCTTGCTTTCACCCCCACTCCCCGTGCTCCTTTTATCTCCACCCTCGCCCCCGTCACTCTCACCGCCTGCGATCCTTACCTTCCCTTCTGTCGCCCCCTAACACTTTCTTCCCCCCCTGCAGCACCCCACCTTTGCTACTCCCGCTTCTTATCCCTTGGCCCCCTTTCCCCCTCCCATTTTTTTACCTCCCACCCTTATCCCTTCCTCCCTACCTTTACTACACCAGGCCCTTACCTCACCCCCCCCCCCCTCTGCCCCTACTTCCCAATTCAGCTTTCGTTATCTACCGGCCACACACCGTGCCCCGCCTGAGCATCCCCTACCCCGTACCGCTCCACCTCTGCCCACCTTCACCTTCTAACTTCCAGCTCTCCCCGATCTGTGATCATACCTTCCTCACCCACCTGCCTTATCCCGGCAGCCCTTGCCGCCTCCCCTTTTTCGCTTACCGCCCCTCCCCATACGCCCACCCTTGCACACCTTACCGCCTCCTCTTACCTCTCCCGCCGCTTACTCCCAGGTCTTTCTCCTCCCCCGTGGCCCACACCGCGTTCCTTTCACCTACTTACTCACCCCCTCCCTCCTTCCACGAATCCCCCCCTTTCCTCCCCCTTGCTTTCACTGTACTCCCCCCACCTTGCCGCCAATTATTCCTCCACCCCATCTACCGCTACTTTATCTCCTCTGCCGTACCCCTACCCCCCCCTCTCCCCCTCACCCCCTCTAGCGCCTTTCCCATCCCCCTCGCCCCTTACTCGCCCCTATGATCGTCCCACCGGCGGCTATCACCCTTTGAACACTCCCCACTCCATGCCCTGCCCCCACTACCGTACCCTTTCTACACCATACCCTACCATATCATACCAGCCCCTTCTTCCCCTCGACCCCTTTATTCCCCCCCTCTTCCGAGGCATTTACCAATTCGTTCGCTGGCACCTCCTACCCCACCCCTTTATAGACACCGAAGCCTCCTCGCTCCGTTCGCCTTTTCGTCCCATCTACGCCCACGACCACGTTTCCCACATCCTCCTCTTCCCCGTACCCGTTGGTATCTCAACCGCGTCCTCTCTCAACCCTGCCACCGCCCTAAACGCCTTCTCTTACACCTCGCCGGTCCAGGTCCTTATACCTCTCACTGGTACCTCGATTCCATCCACCTCTGCTATCTTCTTTTTCCACTATCCTCACCCTCGCATCTTCATCTACTGACTCTCTACACCTCTTTTTTATACTCACCCCCTACTCCTATGTGACATCTCCACCTCGTACGCCTACCCCCCCCCCCCCCCCTTCTGGGCTGCAGCTGTCCCCCTCTCCTGCACTCCTACTCTCCACTCACCCTCCGGTCACCCTTCGCATCGTTCACTCACTAGCTCTCTAATCCGTCAATACAAATTCCTGCCCCTCCACTTCCCGCCAATTCTACCCGCCTACTCCTCGACGTCTGCCCAGCCCCCAGACCTCTTCGACCTTGTACTTTGTATCCAATCCACCATCGCCACCCCCCAATCTCCTGTCCCCCCCTTGCACCGTTACTCCCCCCCCCCCCTCGATCCCCCGGCACACCCCTCACCCGACCTCCGGAACCATGGGAATCCGATCCCATAACCTTAACCCTTCATTATTCACCCTGGTTTTAACTACTTCAACTCACCTTCCCCGCTTACATTCTCTTTCTCCCCTGCTGTTGTTGGCCCCCTTAGCTTCCCTTCGAGTTATCCGACTGTTCTAAACCCCCCTCCCCCGTCGCACTTATCCTTACCACACCTTAACCTCTGAGTAACACCCCCCGTCGCTCAGTAACCCTTAACCCCCTTTCTTTACCGCGCTCCTCATTCTTGTAATCCTTACCCTCCTTTGCCCCGGCCCCACGCGTTTCGCTCCACTCACCGCATTCCTACTCCTCCCTCCTTTCACTCCCCTTCTCGTGTAAACTCCTACCATCCCAGCGGACTCCCTCCGCCTGCTTCGCACCCTCAACACCCAACATTTCCTTTCCTATCATACTCCCTTTTCACACTCCCTCCCCCTTCCTTGCCGTAGCCCCGTTTTCCCACCTGACAGATCCCCTCAACACTTTATCCTGACTGTCTCCCCACCCACCCTGTACTCCTTTCACTCCCCCCTACCTTTGTGCGCCCTACCCCTCTCCTTGTGCTCTGCTACTCCCCCCTATGTGTCTCCTCCGTCGCCCCCCTCCGTCCTCCCTCCTTCATCCCCTTCCCCCCTCTTTCTTCACGTTGTTACCCCCACTAGTCCCCCTTCACTGCCCGACCCAACTCAAATACACCACCCCTCCCCCTCCTTACACTTCCACTCCCTCGTCAACTGTCGCCTCTACTTTGCCCTCTCTACCCCCCCGTTCCGATTCCCTTCCGCGTTATTGACCTCCCCTGTTAAATTATATTCCGCTCTTA
This sequence comes from Cyrtodaria siliqua, assembly GCA_037043455.1. Taxonomy (NCBI): domain Eukaryota; kingdom Metazoa; phylum Mollusca; class Bivalvia; order Adapedonta; family Hiatellidae; genus Cyrtodaria; species Cyrtodaria siliqua. The sequence continues at coordinate 4,506 of JAWPHD010003163.1, forward strand.
AGTCTCCCATCCCCGCCTCGCCACTTGTGTCATTTACACGACACCTCTGTCCCAGTTCCCCTCACCACCACTTCGGCCTCCTCTTTTTTGGTTTTGGAACCCCCACCCGTCCTCTCTCATTTCGTCACAGCTCTTCCGTCCCCCCCCTCCACCCCACCTCCCCACACCCTGCTTTGAGCGCTACCTTACTTCCCCAACCCACTCACCTCTCCCTTTTCCTACGCTTCCGATGCCGCCCACCGCCTCCTCCTTCACCTCCGCACTTCTCCTTTTCCACTCCTACACTTCCTATGTCCAACCTCCTCTCACTCTTAGACGCCCCCCTTGGGCACCCCCCATCCCGCTTCTCCCAGCTGCCCGCCTGATCCTCATCCGTGCCCCCCCCCCCGCCCTCCCACTTCGCTCACACCACCCCCCCCACCTTCCCCATCCTTCCATGTCCCCCGACCGTCTCCTCCCTCTATACCCTCACCTCCTCCTTTCCTCCCTGCCCTCAACCTCCAGCCTGTTTTCCCCACTCTCGTACCCCCTAGCTCCCCATCACACCCTTCCCCTTCCACCCCGCTACACTTTTCACTCCTTCCCAGCGCCCCCTGCTCCTCCCTCGGCTTTTAAACACCTCTTCCCTCCTCCCCGGCTCTTAATCCGCCTGTGTATCCCTCCCACCATCTCCCTGTCCTCCGACATCTCGCCCTCTCGACCATCCTTTCCCACCACCACCGACCTTTCCTTCAGCCGTTCCCCCCACCTCCTCCTAACTCTTTTATGGTCTGCCCCCACCCTTCCCATCCTCTCCTTCTCTACGAGTGCTCCCACCTGCTCACTAATCAGTCCGTTTAACCGGCCCCTTGCTTTTTTTTCACCACCCGCTCATCCTCCCTTTCTCCTTTCGCCACTCTCCTTCCCTCCCCACCTCCACCGCCCCCCAATCCCCCCCGTGCCCGCCTCGGCGCGTTACCCACTTTCCTCACTACCCTTTTCACTCATCACCCCCCCACCTATCCACTTTCGGCTATTTCCACACCCCCCATACTTGCCCTCTTCCGATTCTCTTACCCCTACTCCTTACGTCCCTCCTGCTCTTACCGCCTCCTCCTTCCCATCATAATTTCCCACCGTCACACCCCTTGGGCCTCTGACACTCACTACTCTACCAGTGCTGTTCACGTTTAGACCTCTACCCCCCCTGCTCCCTGACTCTCCCCTACCTCCTACTACGTAATTCTCGCACTTCTCATCCTCACTTTTCTCTTCCACTTGCTCCCGCCATATCGAAGTCCTCCTGCCCAAACTTCCTTTCTTCCAACCCCCCCCGGCCCACCGCCTCCCGAACTCTTTTGACACCTCTCGTCCTCACGGAGTCACTCCTCTTCTACCTTTCCCCTTTTCCCCCCTTCGGCTCTTCATGTTTACCCCCCCCCCCCCCCCCTGTTTACTCTCCTGCCTTAACCCCCTACCCTTGATCACCAACCGCTGGTTCCTACCTCGCTTCGACTCCTCCCCCCTGTCACTACCAACGCCAGTAACCCGCGCCTCCCGTACCCCCGAACCCTCCTCACACTTCCCCTCCGTTCCCACCCCTAAACTCCCCCCCTGTGCTTTACCCTCCCAGTCTCCGCCCCAACTTCGCGCCCCACCAGCCTTCCTACCCTCTCTACCCCACCCGTTCCCCGCGTCCTTTACCCCCCCTCCCGCCGCCCTCCTCCTCAACCACCTCCACCTGGGCGCTCACGACCCGCACCCCTTTTTCCCCCCCCCCCCATCACATCACTCCCCCCTCCTCTCCCACCCTACTCGGTCCATCACCGCTACCGGACCGTCGTTTACCTTGCCCACCCCATCTTCGTACCTTACCCCTTTTCACCCCCCCCGCCGTGCCCCCCCCCCTTTGACCACCCCCCTCCCTGCCTCCCACTCAACTTTTCCCCCCCTTGCAACCCCACCGCCTTTCATCCCACCCACCCCTGTCTCTCCCATACCGTGTCTTCTAAGAAACCCCCCCGCCTTCGCCCCCCCTGTACACAACCCCCACCCCCTTATTTCCGCAGTCAGCTGCCCTCCCTCACCTCCCACACGACACTCGTGTTCCTGCGCCCCTCTTGCCTCTTGTTTGTTCTCCCCATAACACTCCCCCATCTCGCCTTGACCCTTTTTACCCCGCGTCCACCCCGACTTAAAGCCCCATCTCCCCGCGAACTACTCCCTTCCACCTCCTTTTGTTTTTTTGGCCTCCTCCCTACGTTCTCCCGGACTCCCTTTACCTTGTCGTTAGCCCCTAAACTTAACTCCCCTTCCTCACTTCTCTCCCCCTCCTTGACCCCTCCTTCCGTAGCTCGCTTTTCCGCACTCGTCCTCCTAGAACCCCTCCGCCCTCTTCTGTCACCCCCCCGTTTATCCTCTCCTCGTACCCCGCCTTCTCACCTAACCAAGCCTCCCGACCAACCTCACTTTACCCCCTCTGCCCACTCGCTCTCCCATCTACGACACTTTTCGCCACTCTTCATCCCTCACGCGGTGTGTTCTTCCGCTGTCCTACTGGCGCCAGTGGCTCTCCTCCCTCTCCGACCTTCTTCCTTGCCTAACACGTCCGTCCCCCTCCTGCCCTTCCTTCTCTGTCAAGCCTCCCGCCTTCGGTCGGCCCTACCCCACTTCTTCCCTCCCCCTTGCCTTTCTACCGCTAACTCCTTCCCTCCTCTTATACCCTGGTCCGACACTCCGCGAATCGCTCCCGCCGCTCTCGGCCCACCACCCTAATCACTAAATCTTGCACTCTTCTAGCCACCTCGCCCCCACCTGTTTCCCCCCTTACCTTCACCACCCTCCAACGCCTATACCCACCCTTACTCAACATCTCTCTCCAACTCTGTACTCCCCTCCTTTCACCCCCTCTCCCCCTACCTCCCATGGCCACCCCAATCTACCCATTTCACAACCCCACAACCACACCTTCCTCCATTTTGCCTCCCTACCTTCACCTCCCAGTTCCCTTTCCTCCCACTTGCGTCTCACCCTCTTACCCCCTCCCTGCCTTCTGCCAACCTCACCTCATCTTCCTTCGGTCTTCTACTTGGCATCCTACCGTTACTCCCTCTCCACCCCACCCACCAGCGCTTTTGCTGCCTTCACCCGCCGCTTCAAACCCTTACTTCCACTTTTCCCGTGTCCTACTTCCCCCCACCCCCCGCACTCTAACCCTTCACCTCTCCGCCTCCTCTTTCTCCCTTACTCTCGTCGCTCCGGCCGTTTCCGACGACGGAATCACCCTCTCCCCTTTGCTTCTCTCCCGTGTCGGCCTACCTCGCTCTTTACTCCCTTCACACCCCCTCTCCTTCTCTACCCAGCGCTTTTTCCCCACGCCCCCTCTCTCCACTCAGCTACGCTCTGACATCAGCCCCACTCCCCCGCACTCGGTGCACGCCTACTTTTACACCCCCAGCCCCTACCCTTCGGCCAACCTACCTACTACTTCCCACACCACTCTCTACCCCGCTCCGCCGTTCTTTTCCTCTCCCACCGCGCACACCCTGGCGGCCCTACTCTGTCTCTGTTCAACTTACTACTTTCTATCCCTATCTTACCAGGACCTTTTCACGCATCTCCGACTCGCCACTTTTTCGCCACCCCTGCTCCCCCACCATCTTCCGTCCGTTGCCTCCCTGTTACTTCCCATGCCCTTACACCTTCCCCCGCCTTCGTTTCTACCCCCCACGCTTCTGCCACTCCCTTCCACTGCCCGCACTCCCACTATCACTCACCACTTCCCTCTACCCTTACTCTACCCCCGTTCCTTGTTTACCTCTCCCTGCTCCCACTGGAGCGGACACTCGCCCCTCCACCTCAGTCCAAGCTTTGCTTACCCCTCTCCACACCTTCCTACGTTAACCCCCCCTCTGCCCATCCTCTCCTTATCCTCCCCCACCTCTTTACGCTGCCCCTTCACTTTCTCAACTCTTTTCCCAACCTTAACAGACCTCCTCCCCTCACCTCCCCCCCCAATCCTTCCACCGTTCCACCCCCTGCCACTCCTCCTCCATTTAGCGCCACCCTCCTTCTACTTTGCCCACTTCGCCCCCACCCACTTTCCCTTTCCTCTTCTACTTACTTGACCACCCTGTCCTACTTTATCCCGTTTTCTTTCAACGCCCACCAACCCAGCTCACCTACCGACTCCCATTGACTAACTTCCTTCTCTCCTAAGCATCCTCTTACCACTTTACGTGTTTTTTTTTTTTTAGCCGTGCCCTGTCCTCCATCCGCGCTCTTCGGCCCACTTCCCCCTCCCTTCTCCACCCCCGCCCCCGCCGTCATCCAACCTCGCCTCACCAGCTCCACACCCACCCCAACACCCTCGTGTTAGACTCCTCGCCCCTCCTGACCCGCTGCCTCTCTCCCCTGCCGTTTCCTTTTCCACCTCCGCCTCAGTCCCTCGCTCCCTCTCATTGCCCCCTCCTCTCCCAGGCTCCCCGAGGCTTGTGCCTACTCCCCACCGCCCTCCCCTCCCCCCCCCCTTTACCCTCCTCCGCTACCGTACTGTTTCCTAACTCCAGCACCTCTTCCTCCCTCCCCCTCTCCCCAACCTCCCAACGCCTGTTACTCCTCCCCTGTACCTCTCTCCCATCTTCTTCCACCCATCCCAGTATACCTCTCACATCTACCCCGCATTTCTACTGTTCCTCCCGACTCTCTTTACCCCCTACCTCCCCCCCCAGATCATACCCCCATCCTTCTCCTCCCTTCCTTCCCCAACCTTCACCCGCACACCCTTTCCTGCTCACCCCCCGCTTTTGCATCTGTTCCCCCCACTCGCTCCTCTTACTCTATTTACCCCTCGCCTTTTTGGGCGACCCACGTCGCCCTTCCTTCACTTCCCTCCTGACTTCTCGCCCCAACTGCCTATCACCACGCTTCCTCCCCCCCCCCCCTACTTCTCCCACGCTCACTCCCTTTTTTTTTCTCAGCTCCTCTTACCCCGCTCCCACGCGGCTCCTCATTGTTACCCCCTGCCTCCCCACTCCCTCTTTCCCACTTCTTCCTTAGGCCGGCCTCCAGCTACGCACTTCCTCTCCGACCTACCCCCATCCAGTCTTCTCTCCCCTTTTCTTATCCCCCCGCCACCCCAGGAACCCCCTACGCCCGTCCTACTCTCAGCCCGTACAGGTCCCCAGACTTGTACTTCCTTCCATTTCCTTTCTCCTCCCGAACGTCACTTCCGTGGTGGCTTAATACCAACACACCTTTCGATAAATCTTTCCTCCACTCCCCTCCTCCCACCTGCCGTTTTCTGCACCTCTCCTCCCCCCACTCTTTTAGCCTTCTTCTCCTCCGCCTTATCCCCTGTGTCCGTACCGGCCTCCTTCCCCCCTTCCGGCCTGTTTACGCACCTACTTACTCTCCTCTCCTGTTTTACCCCTCCCCCCACCTCACCCCGTCCCCGGGCGTCCCGCAGACCCCCTTTGAGCTTTCTCCATTTATTCCCACCTGTTAACCCCCTTCCCTTCTAGCCGTCCCCGTCTCTCCCCCCCCCCTCTGCTTCCTTCCTTGAGCTATGCGGTCTGAGCCGCCAATCGGAGGTCAGAATGTGGCTGGATGCGGAGTTATTTTCCACTTGGCTCACTTCGGTTCAGATTCAGCATAGCCAACAAGGGGTAGATACCACTTCCGATATGCTATTAGTGGACGGACACACCACTCATACTAACGCTTGAGGCTTCAGATATATGCACGGAGAACAGTGTACATATGTACGCCTTCTGCACCACCTGCCTCTCATCTCAATGCAACCAATGGATATTAGATTATTCAGTCCACTAAGGACAATTGGTCACAAGCTGTTTGAGATTTTCAGATAGCAAATATTCCTGAAATTGTGTCAAAGAAAATTTTTGCTAAAATATTCAAGGGTCCTTGGCAGAAATCGACAACTGTTGAAAACGCAATCATATCGTTCAAAAGTTCTGGACACTTTCCTCTTGACGAAAACGTTGTCCTCAGTACAAGTAAATTAGAACCATCCAGTGTATTTGTTGCAGTAAAGTCAGCATCAAATAACGAACGTGCTGCTGACTACAGTATCGGTTGCGAACATCGAATTGAACAAGTCTACCTCTACAGAGCCGCCCCGTCGAAACGAAGCAGCGTCGACGGAGACCGGATTTGCTCAAAATGGTGACACAGTACCAGTTACTGCCATAACAGACACCCCAACCCCCCCGGTGATATGACCGGGTGTGGCAACAAAACACAAATGAACATACCAATAAAGTGGCGAACAACATAAGCAACACATGGACCAGCAGTCGATGCAACTGGTGAAACATCGTCAATCCCCAAATGATCAGCCAATACTATCCCATTCAGTACATACCTGAAAGTTCCATTCAGTCGCATACGAAAGAAAAACATCCAAAGGCAATTACAGGAAATGCATTCCGTAAAATGCAACAGGAAAAGCAAAAGGAAAAGAAAGGGTTCTTGAAGGAGAAGCTGAAAAGGCAGCTTGAGCTTGAAAAAGGGAAAACACAACTCGAATAAAAAGAAAATGAGAAAAAAACGAAGAAATGATGAAGAGACAACAAGTAAAGGAAAAGCTAAAGAAGACAAAAGGATCCAACAAAGCTGCGCAATGAACAGAAACTAAAGAACATAAGTGATGTAACAAGGGCTTAAAACGAAAAATAAGGAAAGCGTGGGTCAGCCTGCTAAAAAAGTCGGAAAATGTTTGCAATTTCGGATGAGTCATCCGACGACGATGAAGTGTACTGCTTATACTGCATGGATCCCTTATCAAACAGTGTGCCAGAGGAAGAATGGGTTCAGTGTATTGTGTGCCGTGGTTGGGCTCATGGTAAATGTGCACCAGACATTATGTCGTTTATATGTCCAAACTGCGACTCTGAGGACGACGGAGAGTTTTATCTCTGAGTGATTCTGCATAAACTGACTGAAAATAGTTATGTTGAGACAATGTGTTGTATTGACTTTAAAACATTGGTTGAATTTTGTTAATTAAGTATTAAAAATTTCCTTTAATTCATAACTAATGATTATTGTGTGTTGTAAACTAGTAAAATGTTTTAAATGTGACGATTTTTTAAAAAATACCGTTCTGTTCGGAATTACCCGACACTGTTCGGAATTACCCGAAACATGATGTTCGGCGCACCCGACGTGTTCGGAAGTTGCCGACGTCGATGTATGGGGGAAATACGTCTTTTTATAAGAAATGCTGTATATAACAAATTAATGATAATCTTATGTGAACAAGCGATAAATAATGTATTTATTGGAATATGTGCCTTCAAAATAAATTCGATACGGAAGGTAACATATCGAAAATACCTTAGGTGTTCGGATATACCCGAAGACTCTATCTCTCTCTCTCTATATATATATATGAATGAGGCTGACCCCCCCCCCCCCCCCCCTTTTGGTACGCAGTATTCAGGGCGTTTTAGGCGGTATTCAGTACGCACGAGCCTGGTACGCAGTAATCGCACAACACACTATTTAGTATTTAGTACTCACAATGTATTTTTAAAACCAAATATTTATCATTTGAATGTAAAAAAATATATCATAAAATGTAAATAAAGGTCTAATTTTGATAAACGGGCCTTCATTCATCTAGCAGATTCCGGCTCTTAGGTGTTTTAGGTCCGCATTATAGAGTGCGCTTTCGACAGTTGAACACCGTTAAGTCCCTTTTTGGTGGCTACTAGAAGTCGGGACGATGTTAAATAAAGAAATATAAAAAGACCGGACAGGGAAAGTAGCATTCAAGGAGGACAGTCAACCACAAAATACAGAAACAAACATGCAAACAGACAAACAAGAAGGCAAAAACAATAATAAAAGCAAACGACATCACAAACACAAAAGAGTTGACAATAGGGCTACCGCCTTGGAACGGTCAGTGGCAAAGTAGGCCACTGGGGGGTTTAAACCGGTTCTAGGGTGCACCAAACCTCACACTTACCCTACTGTTATCCCATTAAAACAGGACAGTGTAAATAAAGAAATCCCCGCCATGATCTAATCTCTAACCAACAAGGCAGCATCAATAGGCAATATAAGTAAAACACAAACATGCTCGGGTAAATATAATACAAAAAACAATAGCCTAGAAAGCAACAATGAAGGTACTCAATGACTTGGCAGAAGCCAGAGCAACAAGAGAATAAACCATTAAGGGCACGACAAGAAAGATCATAGACAAACATCAAACGCCACCGTCCATATGGGCTTTAGGTAGGCGTCATCCTAGGGTCCACAGCCTGTCCGGTCATCGTACAATTAAAGAGGAAAGCATAGTGGCGAACTGTAAAAGGGTCCACCACCAAGCATGCAGTACGTTGCAAAATGATAGGGTCATAAGAAATATAAAAAGATCGGACAGGGAAAGTAGCATTCAAGGAGGACAGTAAACCACAAAACACAGAAACAAACACGCAAACAGACAAACAAGAAGGCAAAAGCAATAATAAATGCAAACGACATCACAAACACAAAAGGGTTGACAATAGGGCTACACTTACCCTACTGTCATCCCATAAAAACAGGACAGTGTAAATAAAGAAATCCCCGCCATGATCTAATCTCTAACCAACAAGGCAGCATCAATAGGCAATATAAGTAAAACACAAACATGCTCGTGTAAATATAATACAAAAAAACAATAGCCTAGAAAGCAACAATGAAGGTACTCAATGACTTGGCAGAAGCCAGAGCAACAAGAGAATAAACCATTAAGGGCACGACAAGAAAGATCATAGACAAACATCAAACGCCACCGTCCATATGGGCTTTAGGTAGGCGTCATCCTAGGGTCCACAGCCTGTCCGGTCATCGTACAATTAGAGGAAAGCATAGTGGCGAACTGTAAAAGGATCCACCACCAAGCATGCAGTACGGTGCAAAATGATAGGGTCATAACCTCTTTTGATAAACTTTTTAACAAGTTTAACAAAGATAGTATGAAAATGATTATGACCAAGAATCTTACGAAGTTTATAAATCACATCACCATAGAAGTCAGGTTGTGATAGTCCTTGTCGCAGAAGAGTCCTTACATTACTTTTATATTTGGAAAGAAGATCAGGGTTACGATAATAACATTTTGCAAAGGTTTTACGAAGTTTATGGTAACGGTAACCCTGACTGAGTAGCTTTTTAGTTATACAAAGATTACGAATATTAAAGTCCTCAACTCGAACACAAGCTCTTGAAAAACTAATAAGTTGAGACACATACACCCCTTAAGAAGTTGCTCGGGGAACATCTCCATCCAAGTGGGGGTAATTAACAATGTCAAAATTAAAATCATCTCTCTTGTCATAGATTTTGCTAATTATTTCAACAGATCTAAATCAAGAAAAGAAGCGTTATTATCAGATATATTAGCTTTATTAAAGTTAAAATATAAGGGGTGCAGTGTATTAGCCAGCCAAACCACGGCCGTTTTTTGAAAAATCGAGGCCAATATTTGGGGGAATGGTTGGGGTAAAAAAAACACTTCCAAATCCTTACTTTCTCAAAATTGTTATATTTTGTATACATTTATAGAAGAAATATGATCTAAAATGTATTTTTTTTCACCTGTATCTGTAAAAATAATTACCCCAGAGACACCCACTTGTCGCGAATTGGCGCGTAGCGCGTGTTAGCAACTTATTTTGCACACCCTGTTAGCATATTTGCACACCCAGTTCTTGAATTTCTGCCTAATACACTGAAGTGGGGTGTGTGTACGGTATGTCCAATAACTCTTATTGATACTTTTTCTTATAAATGGTTCATTTCAACACAGAATGAATAAATCTATGTGTACTCACAAAAAGATAATCAAATTTTGTTTTAAAAAAAATAACTTTGTAATTTAGCAATAACTTTAAGGGTAGGCAGAGGGTAGAATCCCCCCAAATTCATATTCATTTTATCATTTTTTGTTCATGCTCATTAAAGGTCTTCATCATGACTCCTGCATTGTTTGAGGTGCCATCTCGCTCAAATCACTAGAGCAGTGGCAGAAAAACAATAAACGTGGCTCCAGCATAAATGGAGTGTCTACAATAGAATTTGCAGCAACTCTGCAGTTCTGCAGGTGAGAAGGTTCTAGGCCCATTATCCATATTTTATCTTGATGTACATGGAGGATGAGCCTGGCATGTTCATTCCTGTTAGGCGCCATATAACCTTTCATGTGTTGGTGCGCCTTATAACCCAATAACCCAATTCAATACAATAACTTTCCGGGACCTGTTATCAAAAGTGATTATCATATATGGACCAGTCTTACTCATAATATTATTTTTCATATTAAACTATCGTTTTCCTATAATTAAAATTAGTATATATTAATGTAGAATGGTCTAGCGGACATAAAGATTTTTTTTTTTTTATGTAATTATTTTTGAAAAATTACTTTGTAATTAATGATTTACTTTGTAGGACCGCCTAAAATAGACAAGAGTTTTGTCTAAATGACTTGGACCAGTCTTACTCATAATATTATTTTTCATAAACGATCGTGTTCCTATAATTAAAATTAGTATATAGTAATGTAGAATGGTCTAGCGGACGTAAATATGTATTTTTATGTAATTGTGTTAAAGATGACTTTGTAATTAATGATTTACTTTCCGGTACCGCCTAAAAATAGTCAAGGATTTTGGCTAAATGACTATGAGCGTTCGTATTCTTCTATTTAATTCTCCAAAACGAACACACGTTTTTTGTTTTTTTTTACTAAAATTGATTTATATCAGCGCAGAAGTTAGGGTTAGGGTTATTTGTTATTTAACATTTACTTTCCGGGACCCGATTCTTTATTTAATTTTCTATCCAAGTTGGGTCACACATGTTTGCCATTTTATATTTTGTTAAAACCATCATATCATAATGATATTAAACAAGCATTATTTATTTTTTCTGGGTAGTTATACTAACAAGCATAAAGAAGCATTTATGTAATAAACAAGAAATGTGTCCATGGGACACGGATGCCCCCACTTTAAACCATCTGCCTAACTGCGACCTTGACCTTTGAGGCACTGACATGATTCTTGCACAAGACACACCTTCTCATTGTAATGAACATGTGTGTGAAGTTCGACGCATTAATTTCCTTCAGTAGTTTTGGACTAATGGCTGACATGAAAGAAATTCAGTACTTTCCAAGTAATAGCTGAGACACTATTTCCCGACGGACGGACAGTGCCTCCCTGTGGGGGCATAAAACAATATTAAATGACTTTGTAATTAAGCATTAACGTTCCGGGATTGCATGAATATGTGCTTTAACATATGCGTGTTTTATAGTTTTTATAACATGATTAGTCATTTAGCAGTCAATAATTATTTATCTTTATTTTTATTTTTTCTTAATATTTTTTATTTTAATATGTTAGTAATATATCGAGGGTATTACAGCGTACTGTGCTATATCTACACATTTGTATAGGCAATATAAAATAAAAGAAGAAAAAAGACAAAAAGTAACAAATATACAGTTTCATAATGTTTAATTCGTCATTTTATTAGTAATAATGATACAAGCCTGTTGGATCCTTTTTTTTATTTTTATAGATATTTAATCTTGTATAGGTATGATAGCAGAAAATGATGATGATGTTGTGTAAAAAGACTAGAATAAAATACACCTATTAACATTTTCTAAAAGAACTATGATGTCATTTGTGCTAAATAGTATTCAGTACTCGGTCTCTAAAATAAGGAGTATTCAGTACTCAGACCTCAAATTAAGGAGTATTCAGTACTCAGCGGGGAGGGGGAGTGGGGGGTGTGTGTGTGTGTGTGTGTGTGTGGGGGGTTACATCCGCATATATATTTATTTATTTATCGCCTTCTTCAGGATATATACATTATTAGTTATTAGGATTCTTGACAGGGGACATGGGCTCACAATTCCTGCCTGGAAATTATATTCACCCGAGCCGTTAGGCGAGGGGAATATACATGAGCCCAACGAATGTGTCATACTTCAAAGTTGTAAGCATTTATTTAAGAAGAAAAACAGCCAAAAACACGATTTCATTTTTAGTGGGCCAATTTCCCCGTAACGTGCCTCTAACTAGACGTTGTTTATTTTCGTGACGTCATCGCTCAAGTGTTAAATTTTGCGGATTTTTTAATAAAATAAACGTATTTTATTATTATGATAATGTTTATTATCTCTAAAATTTCCAAAAAAATACACTTACGATTATTTCAGACTTTTACACACAACTAAAAGCGCAGAAAAGCGATAGGAAGGAAACAATCGGCGGTTTCCATTGGCACGGCTCATGTCTACGGCGCATTGACCAATGAACTCCTGAGAATTTTATTTGCAGTATGACAAAAAGTTACAAAAACAAACACATACATTTCAGGGGGAAAAAAATGAAAGCAAAAACACAAACCTGGTAATACTATAAACGTGCGCTGTATATAATGATTCCACCCTATAAGAAGTTGACCATGATATCCTTAAATTACAAACCCGACTTCAGGCTAATTTGAAAGCAATAAATAGGTGGTGTGATGAAAATAATATGGCTTTACATCTCACTAAGACTAAATGTATGATTATAACTTCACATATTAAACACAAAGCACTAAATAACAACCATGTGCTATTACAGTTAAACATTAATGATTCGCAAATAGAAAATGTTAACGTTCAAAAGATACTCGGAATTTATGTTGATAATACCTTATCATGGAATGTACAGATATCAAAACTGAGTTCCAAAATAAATTCTAAAATTGCACTTTTAAAGAAAATTGTTTCTTTCTTGACGGATGATATCAAGAAACTGTACTACAATGCTTACATCCTGTCGACCATTGACTATTGTTGCCCAATATGGGCTAAGGGGAACAACATCAATAAGATAAATAAGCTACAAGTAAGAGTAGCGCGAATAATAATGCATACATCTCACAAAACTGGGTGAAAATCACTACTGAAAGAATTACAATGGCTATCAGTAGTATCACATAGCTGTTCTAGTATACAAAGCGAAATATAATCTCGCTCCAAATTACATACGCAAATTATTAACCATTTCCAGCAGTAACATATATAGCCTTCCATCTATTACAAGCAGTGATTTAGTAACTCCCAAGCCACGTACAAATTATATGAAAAAATCCTTTACATTTGTAAGTGCACAAGTATGGAATAGTGTGCCTGTACAGATTCGTTCATCATCGTCGTTACATTCATTTAAATATAGATACAGATCACATTTATTGCAAAGTAATGTATTATCATTTTAACGATTAATTGTTCAGATAACAATTTAACAATGGAAATATATAACTGAATTTTGAGTAAGAATCCTCTTATACTGTATTATTTCATGATCTTTAATATTGTTTCTAGAAAATTAACTAATGGAGTGTTTGTCGATGTATATATGCATATTGTGTGTGTGTGTGTGTGTGTGTTTGTGCGTGCGTGCGTTTGTGCGTTTATGATTTTTTGCAGAAGGCCACATTGAAAATAAGATGTATATGATGTATGTTATATAACTCTAATGTGTTACCTTCTTTAAATAAAGCTTTTATTATTATTATTATTATTATTATTATTATTATTATGCGCCCATGTCATCACAATATATTCAGATGAGTCAAATAAAACAGCTTGTTATCCGTATGATAAACATATATCATATAATGTGAATATTAGTACAGATATACTGATTTTTAATAGTGATTAATAGTTGCAATTCAATTGCTGATTACTTAACTTAGTTTGTCTACCACAGTTAAATAAACAATGACATAGATACCCGTTGTTGAGTGAAGACATGTTTTAACCCAGTAAATGAAAACACTTCACTGACATTCAAATTACAAGACATGCAGTACCAGTTAATGAAAACATTTTGCTGACAGTCAAACTACAAGACACGCAGTCTCAGTAAATGAAAACACTTTACTGGCAGTTAAACTACAAGACACGCAGTACCAGTTAATGAAAACATTTTACTGGCAGTCAAACTACAAGACACGCAGTCCCAGTAAATGAAAACACTTCACTGACAGTCAAACTACAAGACACGCAGTCCAAGTAAATGAAAACACTTCATTGGCATTCAAACTACAAGACACGCAGTACCAGTTAATGAAAACATTTTGCTGACAGTCAAACTACAAGACACGCAGTCTCAGTAAATGAAAACACTTTACTGGCAGTCAAACTACAAGACACGCAGTACCAGTTAATGAAAACACTTCATTGGCAGTCAAACTACAAGACACGCAGTACCAGTTAATGAAAACATTTTGCTGACAGTCAAACTACAAGACACGCAGTCCAAGTAAATGAAAACACTTCATTGGCAGTCAAACTACAAGACACGCAGTACCAGTTAATGAAAACACTTCACTGACATTCAAACTACAAGACATGCAGTACCAGTTAATGAAAACATTTTGCTGACAGTTAAACTACAAGACACGCAGTCCAAGTAAATGAAAACACTTCATTGGCAGTCAAACTACAAGACACGCAGTCCAAGTAAATGAAAACACTTTACTGACGGTCCGTATTACCAGTGTGTTTGCATGTCATATACGTTTACAACCATGACATATTACATACATTATATACATAATATTTAGAAATAGCTAATTTCTGTATAGTGTTTCGTTTCGTTTCGTAACTTAAATGCTTTTAAAACAAAGGTACACGGTTTGCGAATATATATATTATTTTGTGAATTTAATAATTCCAGAAATTTGATCATATTTGGTCTCTTATAAAAAATATTTCGGAATATATTTCTTCTTTAAAATGATGTATGTTTGCCATTCCAACACAAAATGGAATTCATCTTCAAGTTTATTACAATATACACATATTCTATCTTTTACAGGAATTCTGTTTGGCTTAACTCACCTACCGGCTTCAATTTGCAGTCTATGAGATGACACCTGTAATTTAGTTAGTGCTTGACACAGTTTGAAAACATTTATATTATCTAGATATGGCTGAAACTGAAACTGTGCAATGTTTATATAAAAAACTGCTCTAGTGGAATTGTCTAATCGACTATGCCAATTCTGAACAAAATTGACATTTAACCTTTGCTTATTGCAAGAAATATATAATAGTTACCAACACTTTGATGTAACCATGCATCATAAAACCCAAGCGAGGACAATAAGACTTTCAACTGGGAAACCCAGTTTATTTTCTGAGGATATGTTTCACAGTCATCACGAATCATGTTATAGACTATGTTCACATATTTACGATCATGCACTCTCATGATTTTAACCCATATACTAAGATTGATGTTGTAATGAATTTATAGCTTCATAATTAAAATTTGTGGTAGCATTATGACATTTTAAAAGTTGGAAAAAAATATATTTTATAGACTAGGATAAAATTGAATGAGATTATAATATTGCATAGGTAATGTTGCATGATAAATCATAATATTTAGGAATATATGAATGTTGCTCTTAATTGATGTCTAGTTAGCGCTAAGTAACAATCAGGTTGGCCTAAAATTCAAGATGACCACCATGGCTAAAAATTGATTTTAAATACAATTTTGTGTGCGACCCCCACCCTCTTTTTCCTCACCCACCCCCACCCCAACACCAAAAAAAAGACCCCCCACCCCACCACCGGTTAATTTGACCTACCTTAGGGGGTTGGGTACGAATATTATCTGGAATAACCCAATATTCAAAACTTAACTTTTTTTAGAACTACTTTTTTCTTTTTTCTCATTTTTTCCCCAGTGATTATGGAAAAATGGATACATATATAAGGCATATATATCATTTAAACATCAAAAACGTCAACACACTCGTCACATTTTGCCATCCCGTTTCAACCGGGTTTTAACCGGGAAGTAACCGGGAAATCGACCGGGGAATAGTAATACCCAGTCAATAAGGTGCTTTATCGTCAGAGTAATGCGTCTGTACGATAAGACGATTTGTCAATATGGTAAATTTAGAAATGACCGAAAATCCCTGGTTATTTCCCTTGTAATTATCATTATGTAATATATTGTACAGCAACCTGACAACAACTTTAGATTGAACTAGAATTTATTTACCAGATAAAACAGTTATGTCGGATTCAAACGATTCAAAGACAGTAGACGAACAAAAAGGTACATAATTTTGCTTTTACGGTTGGTGTTGCACGTAGATTACTTGACGTCTTTGGGTGCTTTTTCTACATACGAAAGTTTATAGATGGAGGATGGCACATATTAAAAATCGTCTTGCCGTTCATAGACGTGTATTTTATGCACTTGTAGTCTCGTAGTTGGGGTTGTACATATCTATCTTCCATTTAGTCAAACTGACGAGAATGTTAGTAAGAGTATAAAAGAATACAGTGAGAGCCTAACAAGTTCACTAAATATGAAGATACTGAGAACATGAAACAATTAACCAAAATACACGTAGACTAAGAGAGGCAATAAGAAGATTTCTTAGATTTTAGTTATTTATTTATTTTACAGATAGTGAAGGTATTAAATTCAAAAATAGAAAACTAAAACATTAAGAAAACGAGTTCAAACTGGATCGAGCAAACATTAACTCGATATCTGAAGTTAACACATACATTCGACAGCTTATATAATGTAATTATACTAAAGTAATAGAATAATCAAATTAAACGTTTACAATCCAGACTAATCGATATATGATAATCATAACAGTTTTTGTCTGTTTAGTATGTCATAATATAATAATAATATTATAACAATAATAAATATTTGTTCTTAAAAAAGTATGCATTATAGAAGAAGAATGAATTATCATTTTATAATTACGGGATTTTTTTCTATAATGTGTTGAAAATATATTCGACAAAACTAATATAACTCATCGGGATTAATACAGATACAGTTTTTATGAATCTTATTCAATTTAATATCTATGTTTGACAAAACTGCATATGTGGCACGAAATATCCCGAGAGAAGGCACGAAACATCCCAAAAATGTATTGGCACGAAACATCCTGGTCATTTCGTGCCAAAACCAGTTTGTGCCAGGAATGTTTCATGCCAGGAATGATTCGTCAGGAATGATTTGTCCGGGATGTTTCGTCCCAATTTGTTTTTTATATTTACCATGATATTAATATCGTATACTTCAAAGTTTTAGCAGAAATAATTATTTTAAGGAAATTGAAAGTAAAATATTTATAATTACTGCGAAAATGAACTCTTAACATACTCTTTTTTCTAAATGGAATGTTATGTTGTATTTATTTTTACATTTTAATCAAGCCACCACCTGCAATTATAGTCTAATACAGTCTAATACAGACTAAGGCAGTAACGAA
The DNA here is from genome assembly GCA_037043455.1 of Cyrtodaria siliqua. NCBI lineage: Eukaryota > Metazoa > Mollusca > Bivalvia > Adapedonta > Hiatellidae > Cyrtodaria > Cyrtodaria siliqua. The sequence continues at coordinate 21,843 of JAWPHD010003163.1, forward strand.
AGAAAGAAAGAAAATAATAACTTAACAAATAAAATAAAGTAAAATTTAAATATAATATTTAACCAATAATAGTATATGGTATTAATGGATTATAATTAGAACGGCCTGTCACGTTAGCCACTATATACGTAGTGTTTACAGCTGACACCGCGTGGATGTGTGACTAGCCTAGGACCTTGGCGATTTAAAATAAGAAAATATGTTTTTAATTTGTTTTCTTATGTTATATCACCCATTTGCCAGCCATATCCCACCCACTAAGTCAATTTTGTTGTTGAACTCTTGATATATGCTGTTTTCTTTTGTTATTGTTTTTTTGTCTTTTTTTTTTTTTTGCTTATTTGTAGTCACCAGTACCTTGAAAATGTATTAAATGGTTAACCCCAACGTTTCTAATTCTATTAAACAGTACACAACTAGTATTTATAGTTCAGTTTAATCTCCCGTTTAAAATTGTCCTTAGATCTTGGATGCCGCCGATAAAAAATCACTGGTGCTTATATCCCCTGTGCTATACTTCTCCCAAGTCTTCTCCAGTGCTGCCTGTATCCTACAATATTTCTTCCTTGCGTCCCTCGCAAACAGGCCATCCTGTACCAGTCGTAGATTGGTGTCGACGAGCACACCTTCCCTGAGGATGAACGGTATCAGGACGTAGAATTGTATCCCCAGTCCGTTTGCCTTTTTGTTAATCCTCCGGTGCCATCCCTCCACGTCGTTGTTGGTTCGGATAACGTGGCCGTATACACTGACACTGCGTAGAGGGTATATACTGGAGGTGAACCACTGGCTATCCATATATGCCACTAAGGACCGCAGTTGAGTTGTGTTGACCTTCTGCGCAAGGCTCTGGAAGGCTTCCTGCACATGCTGGTACGGACGGAGGGGGAGTGTCATCAACTTTCGTATATATACATACACTCCCTGGCGTTCGTTATATATGGCCTGCAAACCTTTCTCCTGCACATGTCGCGAAATACACTGGACCCAGTGGAAGGGGCAACCCTTGACGAATGTCGGGGAATACGTGGAGAAAAGCTGACCACGCACCAGTCTCAAAATCCAGGACTGCCCCTTCCACCGCTGTTTCCTCCAACATGTCTTTTAGCTTCATCAAAGTCTGCGAAAAAAACACTATTTTTTATAATACTTATGTGGAGGTAAGCTTATATGTTGTTATTTTTGTAATAAAAACATGTTTATACTATGTCGTAGACATATTGCATCAAAACACAAATTAAATTTAATTTGGTATAAATATTATGTTTGTACAAATATTGGAAAAGGCAAATAGTGCATAATTCATTCTTTACCTGTACTGTTGTTCGCCGCGTCATGAGAATGAATGCTAGGGGAACCTGTTTCATGTTCTCCTCCTTCCGGATAAACGCATGAAGGGACCATAGCTGAACAAATGTTTTTTTCAGGATCTTGAAGGTGCCATCCGTGAACCATCTCTTTGATGTCTTTAGCAGGTCGAATTGTGTGTTGGTCGCTAACACCAAGTGTCGATGTCTGACAACTGGGTTCAAGTGGGTACAACTAATAATAATAATAGATTTAAGGCACATCGATTTTGGGTAAATGGTTACACAGGGCTACACCAGGTAACCACTGGGTACGGTTACCGGGTACAAGTGGGTACTAGTGGGTACAACTAATAATATTAATAGATTTGAGGCACATTAGTTTTGGATACCTGATTACACAGGGCTTGAAGCAGGCGAAATACTAACTCAGTAACTGGCTACAGCGTATACATAAAAATACAACCGCCCCCCCCCTATTTATGTGTTGTTTTGGGCAATTCTTACACATATAGCTATGTTGCCCCCGCCTCCCACCACTCCGCCCCCCCTCTCCCCACTTCCCCCTCCCCCACTAGTACGTACTTAAGCATATATATATATATAATTCATTTTGGTTTGGGATCTCTTGTAGCGTTATGCATCTTATTTATACTTCACCCATATTGGGGCAATGGTTCAGACAGAAAGCATTTATCCCGATATCTAATATCAAAATTACTTGTGTATAAATCATTTTAAAGTGTTTTCATATACATCTACTTTAAACAGATTTATGATACGAAGCTATATTGGATGAAAACCATTTTCGCAATCAAAACTCATACTCATGGTAATAAAATAATAACTTCGCGAGTGCCGTGCCTTTCTATTGCGCACGTAGGCAAATAAACTTCTTCCGAATGAAGTATCATTGAAGTTTCATCAATTGTGCAATAAACGGACACATAATTTACCTTTGTTTGTTTTCAGACATATGAACGTATAAAACTCGCTTAGGGACCAGGCAATATTTATTGGGGGGTTGGGACCGGTGCAAAATGGCATGGGACGATACTTTTTTTTCCGTATACCATATTAATAATTATGTATAATGTTATATATGCCAATAAAACGCGGGAAAATATATGTTCCGTAAATTCAGTGAAATAACTCGCCGTGTTTTAAACATTAAATTCAGACCCTTGCACTTTATTACACCAATAAAATAAATTTTCTTTTACGATCACCTTTACTTGAAATAAATCATCAAACATATATAAAAACAATCTATACGTCAATGAATGGGTAGTAAAGGATTCCCACTGTAACTTTATGTATGTATATATATATCCTGAAGAAGACGATAAAGCGCTCGATATAATTGTGTTGGTTTAAGCACTGTGTGGTTGATAATTTATCTCACATTTATCTTTTTAAATACCTATCTTCCCGGAATCCCCCGTGATCCAGTGCTCCAGAAAGGATCTTGTAAGATGTATACTATTCTTTACCGTATACCGTATATATAATTATATATAATGTTATATGCCAGTATAATAACTCGCCGTGTTTTAAACATTAAATTCAGACCCTTGCACTTTATTGCACCAATAAAATAAATTTTCCTTTATGATCACCTTCACTTGAAATCATCAGAAATATATAAAAACAATTCATATGTCAATGAATGGGTAGTAAAGGATTCCCACTGGTTAAAACTACAAAGGGTCATAACTCATGAAAAAGTAATCAAATCAAAGATCTTGTTCTTCCCTAACATATGTATATCATAGTAAATGAGCATACCAAGTATTAAAACAATCCAACTAATAATGAATGTGGAGTTGGACACACGATATTTCCATATATAATATACCTTTACCTAAATAGTACATTCCTGCAAACAATACAACATTTTTTCACAGTAAATAAAATCAAATAGCAGTCCTATATATATATAAAAGTCGAACCCTGAATATCGCATTGTCCTGCATTTAAACACCTGGAATCCACGTCAGCAGTGACAAGTGTTTTGTCTATTTTGATAACTTTATTTGTTTTTGATATATAGTACTATCTATCTTAATAAATTGTTTCTGCTCGCATTAGATACCAATCTAAATATAGTAGAGTTGACCTTAAGCACTGGTTTCCTTACATGGTATTATAATTGCAAAGAACACGTTTCGCATTATATATATACGAAGGATAACTATGACATGTGCTAACGTCTTCCTGGTATAAACACTTTAATTATCAAACTCTTTCTTGTAAATGTTGCAATTTGCCGGGTTTAATATGTCACATGTCTAATTTGTAGGGTATACCATATTTGAAATATAAATACGACATATGTCGGAAAGTAACACTACTAGCAGAATACACAACCTTAAGTTAAGATTTATAAAACGACACGAATATGGCACGTGTCGAAAGTAATCGAATTAACATAATTGGGATGCCCGTGATGTCTAACCAACTGAGTGTGAAACGGATAAGCAGATGTATTGCTAATGTGTGAAAACGCAGGGGGTTGCGGGAGGGTTTATTATTATTATCACACCATATAATTTGATTACACCTGTCTTTCGGAATAAATTAATAACAATATTCTAAATATAAAATAATGCAAATATCTTTATTCAGCAATTAAACATATAAACCATGTTTGAAGCCTAACAAGTTCACTAAATATGAAGATAGTGAGAACATGAAACAATTAACCATATTAACCAAAATACACGTAGACTAAGAGATTTCTTAGATTTTATTTATTTATTTATTTTACAGATAGCAAAGTATTAAATTCAAAAATAGAAAACTAAAACATTAAAAAAACGAGTTCAAACTGGAGCAAACATTAACTCGAAATCTGAAGTTAACACATACTACGCCTTGCACAACAGGTTAGAGTTTCCCCATTTTGTGACAAGCGAAGTCGGTAGCGACAACACAAGCATTTCCGCACACACTGACCTCGATTGACGGTTCTGTATGGGAAGCCATAACCGTCAAAATGTGGATATTTACAAACCATTCAATGACAGGCCATTTAATTCAACATGAAGTCATTTGATGACGTACATATTGATTCGATGCGACGTGTAAACTCGGTTTATTCGTTACAAAGTGAATTGATACGGTTCAAAGTGGAATGATACGATGTAAAATTTCAAAACATACGAGCTGATGATTTTTAGCTCTACTGGCCAAGGGCATTCATTTTTCATCCGATCTTTACAAAACTTTAACATACTCGACATTCAAATACGACAACACTACATTGCAATACGACATCGCGGCACTTTTCCGGCGGCGGCGGCGTCAGCATTCAAGTTTTGCGTTTAGGTCATTTTCTCACAAACTGTATGCACTAGACCTTTCAAACTTTGCTTGTAGTTGTATCTTGGGTGGTACATGCGGAAGTGACCTTGACCCTACAAGCAAAGGGCAGATAACATAATATTTTTTAGGTTCAACTTTTGCATTTAGGTCACTTTTTCACAAACTGTATGCACTAGACCTTTACAACTTTGCTTATAGTTGTATCTTGAGTGATACATCACAACGTGACAAAGCAAATGTGAAAGTGACATTGACTCTTCAAGCAAAGGGCAGATAACTTAATTGTTACCTTCAACTTTTGCGTTTAGGTCACTTTTTCACAAACTGTATGCACTAAGACCTTTCAAACTTTGCTTATAGTTGTATCTTGAGTGGTGCATTGCAACGTGACAAAGCAAATGTGGATGTGACCTTCACTATCCAAGCAAAGGGCAGATAACTTTAATTGTTACATTTACATCACTCTCTCATGAACTATAATTATGCACTAGATGTTTTAAACCTAATTTATAGCTTACTCTTTGGAAGAAAACATATTCTATTTTGACATAGTTGTGTCTTGGGTAGTGCATCTATTTGGATGCATGGATTTCATCTATGATTTTGACCTACTTTCTGGAGCTGATGATTTTTAGCTCTACTGGCCAAGGGCCTTCATTTTTCATCCGATCTTTACAAAACTTTAACATACTCGACATTGAGATACGACAACGCTACATTGCAATAAGACATCGCGACATAATTGTCGCGATGTCATATTGCAATTTCGCAACAACGCAATGCAATGTCACGACAACGCGACATCGTATTGAGATACCACAACGCTACATTGCAATACGACATCGCGACATAATTGTCGCGATGTCATATTGCAATGTCGCGACAACGCAATGCAATGTCACGACATCGCGACAATTATGTCGTGATGTCATATTGCAATGTGGCGACAACGCAATACAATGTCACAACAATGCTACATTGCAATACGACATCGCGACATAATTGTATTGCAATGTCACGTTGTCATGACATTGCATTGCGTTGTCGCGACATTGCAATATGACATTGTGACATTTATGTATCGTTGTTGTATCTCAATGTTGATTTGTCGTATCGCAATGTCGCATTGTCATATCGCAAAGTCGCGATTTCGCATTGTCAGGTGTCGCATTGTTGCCCACGACAATGCGACATTGTATCTGGCCCCAACCGGACACCGTTTGAAACAGCACATGGCTGCAGCATTTTAACCTACTTCGTCCAGCTAGGTTCTGTTCTGTTTCTTCTTGTTGTTGTTTATTTATCAAAATTATGGTCACTTTTACCCGTGTATTTACTTATAGTCAATTTCAATTCTTCTTTCCACCAAAAAAATACTTCAGTAAAGTTTCTTTTCAATGTGTGGGACAGACATAGGGAAGTTAAATCAACGGGTAGTGCCTCTTGTTAAGTTATTTGTCCCTGCAGCAGAAGACGTTTTCTAGGTTATGCCACTGAACTTGGACAAGTTCAAAACCAGTTGCATCAGACTAGACACATCAGAGTTATAGCCTTTGATTTAAAAAAAAAACTGTTTTTCGGTAGGCCTTAGACTATTCAAGCCGGTAGAGTGATACAGGCCCTCTTGTGCAGCTTGTTACCGGAAGACTACTTAATACACGTCACTCTGTAAATTACAATTTTAGACATGGAGGTCATCTTGAGTGACAGTTTGGCCATAAAACACAAACCTGTCTATCCATCAGCAATTTCATAAAAAAATATTCTAGTCTAGATTTGAAAGAGTTTAATGACAATTGATCACAATCTATTTGGAATGGATTGACCCTTGAAGATTTTGGTAGGTCGTCAAAGATCGCCAAGTTGACTAAAACTATGTAAAATTTATGGAAATTTGATCGTGCAAATATCCATACAGTCTTTCCTATCAAACCTTTGTTTTCTCAGTACTTTCAGTACTTTGATTTATCATATATTATGTAGGGGAAATAACCCTGCAAGTGATGTGGCAAATATCGCCGCCAGATGTCGCACTATTTCATTTTGCACGTAATGAAATCAGTTTCAGTCGAACGGATTGCGTTTGCATCGCATCGAATCAATATGTACATCAAATGACTTTGCGTCGTATGGTTGAAATTTTACACCGTATAATTTCACTTCGAACCGTATCAATTCACTTTGTAACGAATGAACCGAGTTTATACCGTATCATTTCACTTCGAACCGTATCAATTCACTTTGTAACGAATGAACCGAGTTTACACGCCACATCGAATCAATATATACGTCATCAAATGACTTTGCGTCGTATGTTTTGAAATTTTACACCGTATCATTTCACTTCGAACCGTATCAATTCACTTTGTAACGAATGAACCGAGTTTACACGTCGCATCGAATCAATGTGTACGTCATCAAATGACTTTGCGTCGTATGGTTTGAAATTTTACACCGTATCAATTCACTTTGTAACGAATGAACCGAGTTTACACGTCGCATCGAATCAATATGTACGTCATCAAATGACTTCATGTTGAATTAAATGGCCTGTCATTGAATGGTTTGTAAATATCCACATTTTTACGGTTATGGCTTCCCATAGTTCTGCTGTCAATCAGTTTTGACACGGCTGGGGAAAAATGCGTGTAACTACCTACACGCGGTGTATGAAATGTACATAGGACTCGACTTACTAGTATTGTTTGTGTACATCATAAACTCGCCATTTTTTGTGTGGCTTTTGTGGCTTTTTATGTACACAGCCAGATGAAATGTCAAACTCGTAAAAAGAGCTGGTAAGGTCAGCGAAGGCTCGGGTTAATAAAACACGTGACCGAAAGTGGTAGTACATTTCCCCGGGGTACTTTAATCAGGACCCGTTTATATTACACGTCTACCTACAGTGCCTGCCTAAATTAATGTTGCAAAAGTTCATAGTTCCTAAGATCTAAATATGTGTGTTTTCAACATCCAGAAAGCTTATTACAGAAAATCGTGACAGTTGCGATATTTTTTCACTGAGAAAAATACGTCATATCCCATTGAATACCATTCAATATCTGTCAAGGCCCACCGCTCCAACCCACCTTAATGTCAATGTTTTCCTCGCTACCCAATTTGTTCGAAAAAGTCATGTTTCATTTCACTGCGCGACACGAAATGAAGCTATATAAATCTAAAACAATAACACGGTGCGTAGCAGAAACAATGAGGGCAGAACAAATGTTTGACATTCATTTTGACAGATCAGTCTGGTGGCGTTCAGTTTTCATTGGCCAACAGTTACACGCTTTGCAATCTCGGGCCGATCGGAACTGATCAAGCAGGCTCTCAAAAGGCTACGTTTGATCAGGGTCTAGATGTGATTTAAATTGATCATGTCCAGGTAAACGCTTGTCATTTTCAACCGGGCGAGAAAGGTCAAGACGGTGCAACACAGACGAACTTTTGATTCACCGCAAAATGGGGAAACTCTAACCTGTTGTGCAAGGCGTAGTACATTCGCCAGCTTATACTAAAGTAATATAATAATCAAATTAAACGTTAACAATCCAGACTAATCGATATATGATAACAGTTTTTATTTGTTTAGTATTAGTATGTCATAATATAATAAAAATAACAATAATAAATATTTATTTCTTAAAAAAAATATTTGTATTATGTTATGTATTGGCACGAAACATCCTGGACGAAACATCCCAGGACGAACTGGTTTTGGCACGAAATGACCCGGAGCCGCCCTGAGGGACTCAGGAAGAAACAGGAATAGGATCTGACTGGGAGTCATTTATTACAACTGACTGGGATCTATTGCCTAAGAAACATTTTGACCCATGAAAGAGTTTCCCCTCTAATGCCATATAAATGGAGTTTATAGTCGAAGGCTTTACTAAAGTCTAAAAGATTGAGGTCGACTTGACTCTTGAGATTTAGTGTTTTAGCAGGTCATCAACAAGCATAAGAAGTTGTGTTTGGCAGAATCTTCTTTCCTGGAAACCATGCTGGAGTACATAAAAGAGATTTGAATTATTGAAATATTTAGTGATACTGGAAGAGACAATGTTCTTAAGAATCTTGCACAGAATACAGGTTAGAGAAATGGGGCGATAGTTTGCAGTATCTGTATTGGGGCCCTTTTTAAAGACAGGGGCAATATTTGCCATCTTCCACAAATCTGGAATAGTGCCAGTCCTGAGAGATTTACTGAAGAGAATCTGCAAAATAGGAGAGATTTCCTTGCCAAGATTCTTGAGAATGATAGGTCTGATCTGGTCTGGACCAGCTGCCTTATGCGGTTTTAAGTTGTTGAGGAGTTTCTCAATACCAGCAGTGGATACCTGAATATCGGGCATTTTGGTGTTTGAGCTGTATGTTACCTGGGCCTCTGCCCCACCAGTATTAGATACCTCAATTTTGGCATTTCGACTGTGTGTTCGGGCCAACGTACCTGCATCGGTACTGTCTTGAATTTTCATCTCACAGAGAGATTTAAGAGACACCGGGGACTTCGAGGTAAAAACTGATTGAAATTGCTCATTTAAAACTTGAGCTTTGTCTGAGTCTTCTTGATATGATTTGTTACACTTTTTTTAATTAATTCTATTCCAGTAGTCTTGTTTTGGAATGTTTTAAGAGTGTATATAATTTCTTGTTTGGTCTTCTGTGTTTTTGTTCTGTTTCTGTGTCCATGTTTACCTTTAGTATGTCTTCATAGTAGTTTTGATATGCTATGTTTGTGTTTACGACAGAGATGTTTCAAATCGACAAGATAGCGCTTTTTGTTGCTACCAAGATAGCGCTTTTTGTTGCTACTATGTCCTATTCTCTTGTATTTTTTGTATTCTTTGTCACATTTCCTGTAAGAGGTGTATTCCGTTATTAATGCGACTGCTGTATTATTTCGCGGTACTCGTGCAATATTTACATGAAACCACTTCGTATTGCTAGAGCGATCACTGACGCGTGTCAAAGGTAAAAATCTCATTCATACATTCACTGACATTGGTGCAATGTACATTGCTTTATAGCTTATTCGTTACACTATATGCAAAATGACTGGCAAACTAGCAGAAATATTCTTGAAATTAGGGCCTATATTAGAGGTAGGTCATTACTTGGGTTGAAGTCGAAAGACATTCACCAAGAGGTGTGTGACATTTACGGGGATGGTCAAATGTCATATAGTACTGTTTTTGTTGGGTGGCCAAATTTAAATCCGGGCAACAGCCTTGAAAGATACTGCTCCCCCTGGTCGCCCTGTAACATCATCGACCAAGAAAAACGTTGAAAAAATCCGTGAAATCCTGAAAACTGATGCTCGATACACAGTAAGACTATTAGCTTGGATGACAAACTTGTCGTTACCACGAGTTCATCTAATGTTCGTCGTAAAACCGCTTGTGGAAACGAACAATACATTGATGGAAACGATCAATGCTCAAGATGAACAATTGAAGCAGCAAAATGTCGTCATTGAGGAGAAGTCGAAAGCCATAAATGAATGTGAACACCAGTTAAGTTCATTGCGCAATAAACATTACGACCTACAACTTGAACTGAATGATCTCCAGCAATATGGTCGCAGGAATTCCATTCGATTCAACAACCTCGCTGTACCAACCGGTCAATCTGAAGCTAATCTAACCACCTACGGCGTTGACAATTCAATATTGAAGGACAGTTCAATCACGACCGACGATGTCGAACGTTGCCATCCTGTAGGCAGAGCCAAAAAACAATTAATTGTAAAATTTACGAGATACCGTGTCAAAAACGCCGTTCTTTTTGTCGAGAAAAAATCTCAAAAACAATCCAAATAGAGTCTTCATCACAGAGGATCTGACGCCATTTAATCATGAACTTGTTAGACATTTGATAAATACTAAGACAAGAAAGGAAATTCATGCTTTCTGGACAAGAGACGAAAATATTTTCGCGAAGAAGGCCGAGACATATAAACCAGTACGTCTTCGCACACAGGATCAAATCAGATTCTTTGTTGAGTCTGACTAAATAGACTGTGATATCAGTTCCAACGAACTTCACGCTGTTTCAGCTGTTTTCTAAACTATATATACTTATCATGTAAATGAAGTATTTTTTGTTGCCCCCCCCCCCCCCCCCCCCCCCCCCCCCCCCCCCCAATCTAACTGACTTCATTGTTGTAGGTTTTTTTTGTTTTTTGTTTTTTGTTGAGACCAATATATATCTATTTCGCCGTCACGTGATTAAGTGCCTTGACATTTTACATTATTTAAGATGGGTTACAAATAAAACAAAAGTCTTTACTGTACAGTGTAAACCCTGGAACAGATGTTCACAAAGACAAGTTTTAAAATTAAAAAACTTCTTGCATTGAAAATAACAAAATTCTTAGAATATTTTAACTATACTATGCTGTGTCCGCGAAATACCGGCCATGGCTTCAACAATATATATAGTGTAAAATAAAATGTGTAGTTAATCAAATTGGAACATTTCAGGTAAATCATATGTTCATAGTCCAAACTAAGTTTAAAAGTGTAAACCCTGGGAACAGATGTTCACAAAGACAAGTCTTTACTGTACAGTGTAAACCCTGGGAACAGATGTTCACAAAGACAAGTCTTAAAATTAAACACTTTTTGCATAGAAAATAACAAAGTTCTTAGAATATTTTAACTACACTATGCTGTGTCCGCAAAATACCGCGACACAAAGTTCATAGATGATTTTAAAGTTCTTCGCGTTCCGATACCACAACGTCTTGCACCGTCAGTAGTAGAATTTGAAAACTTCGTGTAGGTGTATCCCCAAAGATTGCACCAATGTGGACAACCGCAAACGAGATCCGGATGAAGCCATGACGACGACGACAGAGCACTAGGCATCTCATCTCCTCATGCATCGATACATCTGGCACCGTCAATAGTAATGTTTGAAAACTTCTCGTAGCTGTATCCCCAAAGATTGCACCAAACGAGATTCGGATGGAGCCATGACGACGACAGACCCCTAGGCATCTCATCTCCTCATGTTTTTCTCTGAAATATATACACGAAAAGCCAAAGACAGTGGTACCAAATACAATATAAACAACAAACACAGGGCAGGGTGGGTGGGTTAGTTTGGAGATAACAATTAAATACCGATTTTTAGAACACAAAAACAGATTTTTTTTTTTTTTTTTTTTTTTTTACGATAATATTAGTATATACAATTAATGGTATTGATGGTATTATTAGTAATATATAATAACGTTTATAACTATTTTAATGATGAAGATGCAAGCATTAGGTGTATGGTGATGATAATGATGAGTTTACAGACACATTGATGAGTATGATGATGAGTATAATGCTTTGTTGATACCATGGTGATGGTGATGAAGATGAAGTAACGATGCTGATCGTGGTTTATTGCGATGATGATTATGACAATTATGTTGATGTAATGGTGGTTATATTAATGTAGTGGAGATGATGTTGATGTAGTGGTGGTTATGTTGATGAAATGGTGGTTATGTTGGTGTAATGATGATTATGTTGATGTAGTGATGTTTAGTTTGATGTAATGGTGATTATGTTGATGACAATGGCGATGATTATGATGATATAAGTTTACTGCAATGATGATTATGATAATTTTGCTTACAAAATTGATAATTATGGTGATAATTTTGATTATGTTGATGGTGATGAATTGATGATTATGATGATGCGGATGATTAAGATTATGTTAATGTGATGATGTTGATGATGATCATTAGGATTATGCTGATGCAAAGATGGTTAAAATAAACGGTGATGAATATGATGGTAATGTTGATGCAATGATGATAATGGTGATGATTATGATTTTTATTATTATTATTATTAATAATGTTGATGAAATCGATGATAACGGTGATATTCCGAAAATGACAGTGATATTAATAGGTTGATGATTTGATAGATGTCAGCGATATGATGTTGTTGATTGTGATGATAATCATGTAGACAGACTGATCATTGTTTTTATGTGATGATGATTATGTAATGATGATTATGTAATGATGAATATTTTGATGAGAAATATTTTGATGGGAAAATGATTGTGTTGATGTAGTGATGATTATGATGATGAAAATGATAATGATGTTAATGTGGATGATTGGATTGATGTGATGATAATGGTATTGCCAATTAAGTGACGATAATATTAATGATTATGATGATTATTATTATTATTATTATTATTAATGTTGCTGAAATCGATGATAACGGTGATATTCCGAAAATGAAAGTGATATTAATATGTTGATGATTTGATAGATGTCAGCGAAATGATGTTGTTGATTGTGATGATAATCATGTTGACAGACTGATCATTGTGTTTATGGGATGATGAGTATGTAATGATGATTATGTAATGATGAATATTTTGAAGAGAAATATTTTGATGGGAAAATGATTGTGTTGATTTAGTGATGATTATGATGATGAAAATAATAATGATGTTAATGTGGTGATGATTGGATTGATGTGAATGATGATAATGGTATTGCCAATTAAATGACGATAATATTAATGATTATGATGATTTTTATTGTTTCGTAATTATGGATGATGACTATGTTTATATGTTTTGATGACGATAATGACAAGTCAGTCTTTATGATAGTTAAATGTCACATTATCAAGTATTTAGTGAATGCACCAACTTAAGTTGTTATCTGATTTTCTGTATGATCTTCGCTCGTTTCGAGTTCGATAAGTAGTATGAACTTGTTTGTATTACATTTTTTTTTTACGATACTCTCTATCACTATTCTTTTCCCTTTTCTTGTAGATGCACATTTCCTTGCTCGGTTTGTTGACTCAAGCGTCATGGTTGTACTAGCTTGGCCACCCTCCATTAGTCTCCATATACATGTGTTACATGTTAAGAGTGTCTTTATTGCCCAATGGGTAACGATATAATGTGTTGGAGGGTGGCTATTGGCCTCTTTCATTGTATCTGTAGTGGCATTCCCGGGAAAATGACATTTATAACGACACCTTTAAACTTTTTTGTTTATATACTATCATGTTTAGCTAAATGTTTGCGTATTACGTTAGAAAATGTCAGGGAGTATTTAAAATTAAGTATTTTAAATTTAGAATTTGCACTAGTTGCTTTATCGTTAATCATTACTTCTGGAGATGTAGAACTAAATCCAGGTCCATCAATGTCAACTGATACTAGCTTAACTTTATTTCATCTTAATATTAGAAGCATTCGAAATAAACTTGAATTTATTATGGATAATTATACTGACTTTGATATTTTGTGTTTTACCGAGACACATTTTACACATGAAATAACTGACGATTTCTTACTTATTGAAAATGTTGTTACTACTTATAGGAAAGACAGCACTGCTCATTCTGGAGGTATTTTATTGTATGTTTCGTCAAATATAATATCCAACAGAGTACATGAACTCGAACATATTTTACCAGAATCTATATGGATTGAAATTAAAGATCGTAACGAAACCATATTTATATGCACCGTGTATCGTAAACCAAATAGTAACATAGACTTCTGGAACAGATTTAATTAAAGTTTTGAGCAATCGTTAGAAAGAGCAAAGAGTATAATTATAGTTGGAGATGTAAATGAGGACCAGTTAAACTTGAATAATCACCAACTGAGAGATATAATGTTGATTAATAATCTCACCAACGTAATTACAGAACCAACCCGCGTCACTGACAATTTTTCAACTTTAATTGATCCAGTAGTTATGTCAGATTCTGTTAAAGCACATGACTTTTGTATTATTATAACACCACGTGACGTTACTGACCATTTCGGTACATACATTTGTTTTAATTTTAATCAAGTTATTACATCATCATTCACAAGACAAGTTTGGAATTATAAAAATGGTGATTTTATCAAATTAAACAGACTCATAGAAGATACTGATTGGTCCTTTCTTCATAATAATAATTTAGAAGTTGCGTGCAATGATTTTACGAGTAAGTTTATGGAATTAATTCAAATATGCATACCATCTAAACAAGTAACTATACGACCGAATGATAAACCATGGTATGATTCTGGGATTCGTCGAACTTCAAGACAACGTTTCAGAAAAAAACGTATCGCAATTAAATCTCGGTCTTATTCGGATTGGATATCATACAAACGTCTCATAAATAAAGTTAATAATTTAAAAAAATATGCTAATGAACGTTTTTTCAATAATATAGAAAATACATTAATCGAAACCAGCTCAAACAGTCCTCGTCAATATTGGAATATTTTAAAACACCTTATTAAGTCAAATAAACATTCTGAAACTATACCCCAATTAAAAACTACATTATCGAATGGAGAAATAATATATTCTGTATCTGATGTTGATAAAGCAAACTGTTCAATTGATTTTTTTGTTTCAATTGCCTCAATCGATGAAACGAACGCAGTTTTACCAATTTTTGTTACAAAAACAGATGCCTGTTTAGACAATATTTCTGTTACCGAATCAGAAATTATGGATAATTTAAAAATATTAGCAACAGGAAACGATGGAATAAGTCAAAAAGTACTGAAAGAAACAGCTGTAACGATTTGCAAACCTCTTTGTATTTTACATAATAGATCGTTGAACGAATCTTATTTTCCGGACATTTGGAAATTTGCAAACGTTATGCCACTTTTCAAAAGAGGTCTTACATATATTTCGACTAATTATAGACCTATCTCGCTGCTAAGTTGTGCAGGGAAAGTTTTTGAACGGGTTGTTTATAAGTTTATTTATAACCATTTACATATTAATAGCTTATTTTTCAAAAATCAATCTGGTTTTCTCACAGGCCATTCGACAGTTCATCAACTTATCGATATATATCATAATATTTGTCAAGCTTTTGACGCCAAACAATATGTATACGTGTATTATATTCGCAGATATCTCTAGAGCTTTTGATAGGGTATGGCATAAAGCGCTTTTATTTAAAATTTAGCAAAATGGAGTTCATGGCAAATTACTTTCTTGGATTGAAAGTTATCTTAATAATAGAAGGCAACAAGTATTTGTCGGAAACGCGTATTCTGAAATCAAAAACATAACCGCGGGCGTTCCTCAAGGCTGTGTGCTCGGACCACTTTTGTTTTTAATATATGTTAATGATATATCCGAAAATATGTTAAGCATAGCTCGTTTGTTTGTCGATAATAGTTCCTTTTCAGTATCCACTTCAAGAATTGATGATATGGAGGGTATTCTAAACCATGATTTAAACATTGTTTCAAATTGGTCAAAAACATGGTTAGTTCAGTTAAACGCCAGTAAAACTGAAGCATTATTTTTTTCAAAAAACAATGAACAGCGTCGGCCTAATCTTATTTTAGACAACACCCAGTTGTCGTTTGTTGAACACCATAAACATTTAGGCCTTACTTTGAGCCATGATGGCAAATGGCATATGCATATCGAAAATATCTCTCTTTTGGCTTCCAAAATCCTTGGAACTATGAGGCTTTTGCAATTTACACGTAGGGCATTAAATCAAATTTATTTATCGTATGTCCGTCCAATCTTAGAATATGCTGCTATTGTTTGGGATGTCTGCAACGAATATGAAAAAAATAAACTTGAAAAAATACAATATGAAGCTGCGCGTATTGTGACCGGTCTTACCCGTTCGGTATCTATTGTTAATTTAATGAATGAAATAGGATGGCTAACGCTATCAGAACGGCGTAAGTTCCAAAAACATTCTGTTGTTTATAAAATGAAAAACGGAACAGTGCCTGAATACCTGGCAAATCTACTGCCAAGAACCGTAGGGGAAGAGACTCCATATCCCTTCAGGAACGCAGAAAATTTCTCGCAGACTCCAGTTAGAACCTCTATTTTTATGAATTCATTTATTCCATCAGCTATGAAACTCTGGAATGATTTACCTTTAGATATTAGAAATTCAGGCTCATTAAACATATTCAAAGGTCAGCTTATGCGAATAATGTTTACTAATTCAAATGTTCCTAGTTTTTACTTTTCTGTTGTACGTTTTCTTTCTGTTATGCATGCTAGGATAAGAAATTCATGTAGTAATCTCAATAATGATCTTTTTCAAAATCATTTACGCGAATCGCCTCAATACATTTGCGGTCAGGGTAATGAAGATGCAAATCATTTCTTCTTTGAATGTATGCAATTCAATGTTGAGAGGCTCGAACTCTTCCAGTCAACACGTTCGTTTCATCCTTTAATCTCAAATACATTATTGTTTGGAAGGTTAGATCTTACAACGCAAGAAAATGGTTTGATTTTTAATTCTGTTCAAAACTTTATTAGAGATAGTCATCGATTTACTTAGGTTTGACATTACATTTTTTTTCTGTCTAATCAACCCGAGCAATGTAACATGTGTTGCATTATTCTTTCTTCCACTTCTACTTTTTCTTTATTTTTTTATTTCTATTTTCTTAATATCTTAACATGTTCTACTACATATCATGTTGTAGTTAATCCAGTTTATTGATACGTGTTAATAGCAATTGCCATTCATTATATTTGTTCAAACTACATTGTAGGGAAGGGCCGTAACTAATGTGGGTAGCACTTGTGGCCCGACCCGATTGCATTGTACTTGTACATATATGGCAATAAAATATGTTTAAATCAAAGTTCATCTAATTTTGAATGAATGGTGTTTTGGCACGTCGACAAATAAATAGGTCATATTGTGCGCAAAAACCGATGAATCATGAAACAATGAAGTAGTAATTAAAAATAATGTAAACGTATAAAGATAAAACTATCTACAAATAAAGGATGTCAGATATTGTAGCAATATAAATTATGTATATATGTAAATCAAGAAATGCCCACCAACGGGCTTGTAAACAATTAAACAGAGCGTCTGAAAGTTAAGAAAATAAATGCAAGATGGATACCGCATTTGCTGACAGAGGACCAAAAGAAGTTAAAGGTTACAACAGCGAAAACACTTTTGAAAATGTATCCGAAGTACAGCAAAAAATCATTTGAGAATTGAGTTACGGATGATGAAAAGTGGGTCCATTATTATGAGCCAAAAAGAAAAGTATCTAACCGAATCTGGGCCACGAAAAATATGAAACAACCAATTATTGCCAAACGAACGTGAACTGTTAAGAAGGTTCTGTATGCAATATTTTTCACTACCAACGGTCCTGCCATACAGACGGCGGTGCCAAAAGGCACAACTGTCACAGGACGCTTTTATAAAAAACGTTGTATTGAAACAATTGAAGAAGTACTACAAACAGCATCGCCCTATAACAGGTCAGAAGTATGTTCGTCTTCTGCATGACAACGCGCCCGCCCACAAAGCCCGTATTGTAACAGACAAAGCCCGTATTGTAACAGACTTTTTGGAGTCGGAGAAGATCACCGTTCTCCCTTACTCGCCAGACCTGGCCCCCTGCGACTATTTTCTCTTCTGAAGACTGAAAAATCACTTATCTGGGAAGAGATATAACTCGAGGAATGCCCTGGGATCTGCTGTTTACCAGTGTCTTAAGGGTGTACATGAATACGAAAAATGTTTTCAAAAGTGGATTGCGCGGCTCAAAATGTGTGTTTTGGCAAAGGGGGAGTACTTTGAAGGAAATCGCAAAAACAACTGATCAAAAATGATTATAGAATTCTAGTATCAATACCAATCGCATTATTTACGGGACACCCCTCGTATAGTTGTTTCAAGTCTACTTTAATCCAAGGTAATTTGTTTTTTGTTGATGCCGTTTTAGTTGGCATGAATTGCTATAATTGGTTAACAGAGCACTGCCATAATTGGTGAACAGAGATAAGTAGATATAAAAATTGAACATGAAAAGTAGCATTCAAGGACGACAGTCAATCACAAACACACACAGAAACAAAGGACAACTTTAAAGATGACAAACTATAGGAATACCGCTTTGGAATTAAGTTTATAAGCGCCTTATTACTTCCTGGTCGTAGGGCGAAACCTGAGAATACAACCTCCAAAGCATCTATAATATATTCAACATAGATCAACAAACATTCGGGATGGCCTCTTCCTGTCCATTTTTTTTGTCAAAATAGCGAACTGTTGGTTTTTAACTTTGTTTGGGTGTGTCGCACATTTTAAATATTGGATGACTGGTTACTTGTTTCTCTTACGATGTTTTCAATACTTCTATTTTATCAATGGTGACATGGTGCTAGTGACTTAATTGATATTTAGTGTACTTAAAAAAAGACAATTTCATATTTCAAATCGGAGCTGGAAGTCAATGACCAGAAAATTTAAAAGTCTATCAAAATGGGCCTACGAAAGTAGGTCTCTTATTTTATGAAAACTGTACACTATAGTACAGTGGCGTACCACCAGACTGGGAAAACATTTCCAAAAAGGCCTAAGAAACCAACGGTTTAAAATTTTAAAATGGCTTTGATGATGTTTTTCTGATTTTTATTTTCATTTTAAAGATCCATGATGCCATCCTTAGGGAAACGGATGAAATAAGACAAAGTTATTATTGAGGCAATTTCCTTTTATGTGTGAGATTCGCTTCATAGTTCTAATCAGATGTCTTTTGTTTTAATATATTCTGGACAATTGTAGATAAAAGGCATTAAGTCCTAAAAAATACAGCTTATTTTGTTGTCGACCTAAAAAATGTATATTCCATGTCTGTTTTGAGACGGACAGATCGACCATTGCTTTTTGAAGGAAGTTGAAAATTAATGGTGAGTGAGACATTACAGTCTGGTCGCAGTTTAAACACTATGAAAAAAAACAGAAAAAAATATTGAACATATAATAAAATCTGGTAAGAGGTGTGGGTGCACGTTTGATATACATTTAAATATTATCTCATTTCCGTTCTATAATAATAACATCTGCAACAACAGTGTTTTTGCAAAACAGTTTACTGTTATTTATTCAAATATGCCAACCATTATATACAACAATTTTCTTTTGTTTCTGTCATAGCCAATACATTTTTATTAAGTAAAATGAATTGTACATTTTGCATGGAAGACAGAGAAATTACATATTTGATGGCATTGTAAACCAGAGGCGTAGCGTGACCAAAATCTCAATTACTCACGGGGGTAGGTGCAGGAGGGAATTTTTAAAAAAATAAACGCTCATACGTGACTTCTGACATCAGAATCAATATCGAAGACTCAGCATGTACCCCGCCCGACCCCACCCCACCCCACCCCTTAGGCTCACCCTTTTATTGCGTTTTTATTTTTTGAGCCTTCGTTTGAAAAGTTTACTCACGTGAGTAAATGAGTATGGCACGCTACGCGCCTGTAAACACACACAAATTGTTAATTGCTGTAGACAAATGCCTCCTATTAAAACATGAAACTTAATTCAAGTGAAATAAGAAATTTTTTTGGAAACAAAGACAATTTAAAAGCAGTTTCAGAAAATGTCAGTATACTATGTGTATAATTATGTTGTATTTATGATAAAGAATTTGTACAGTGTGCAGTGGGATGACCTCGACTCACAATACAATTATTGATGGGGAAATAAATGGGCCACCTTTATGGGACTGAAATATTACTATATAATTATATATATATAATTTGCTTAGAATTTTGCACATCCAGACCGTGGATAAATCGAAAGTCAACAATTTTTTATATAAAGTCCAGTGGCCCCAAATATTGATTGTAACTCAAATTCTAAAATATTTCGTTAACAATATAATCAGTATACATACGAGTACATGTTAGAGTGGGTTCCAGTTTGGTAACACCACAAGATAAACAGTGTGGTAAGCTAAGACTAAGTGACAGTTACTAGGCATTTATCTGCAGTTGAAGAATTCAGGACTTTTTTCCTAAAGATAGATTTTGAAGACATCCTAGCCTTGTCATTTTGTGGTAAAAAAGCGCGATAATTGCCTGATTTGTGAAAAAATATTGAAAGATTAATTGTTAAAAGCGATATTACTCAATACATGCATACATTACTTTTGTGGGAGGAGGACATTATAAAACAAATGTACACTTACTAAGCATAATATGGTACATTTTAGATAAACTCTAATGTAAATATATCCAAAACAAAACAATATTGAGAAGTTAGATGGAGAATATGTTATCTACTTTTTTAATTGTGAAAAAAATCGGCCACAGTTGTGAAAAAAATGACCAATTTTGAACTGTGAAGTAGCCAACTTTCGGCCTTTGTTATAGACAGTGCTCGAGAAATAGGACAGCCCCAAACCCGGGGCCAGTGTCACAATCTGGTTGGGGCTTGTCCCTTTTTGCCATATTTTACTTTATAATTTATTCAGGGCCTGCCTGTCAAAAATATTTTCCGTGAGCAATGATAGAAGGAAAAAAGGCCCTGGAATTTAAAAAATAAATCAATCTTCTGATACAATTTTCAAATCTAAATATCTAAATGTGTACAGCAGAAACCTGTTTTAAACTGTGTTGGTTACATTGTGTTGGTTGCAATGCTTACATGTAATCATAATATATAGAGGATATTTGTTTGTTTGTTTGGAGTGAATATAGGATTTATTTTCATAGAGAAGTGGGAAAACATATTTCACGAGTGCTTTAGCACAAGTGCAAATATGCAAGTTTCCTCACTTCGAGATGAAAATAAATCCTATATTCATGAGAAACCAACAAATAATCTATTTATTATATACTCACAACCGTAAAACTGATGCAGAAAAAACATAATGCGCCAAAACAATGACGTCAATAATGTCAACAATGTCAACAGCAGCATGACGTCATTTTCGGTGTTTCACATGTGAAATATAAACAATGAAAATATAAGGTTTTATTTTAATCATGAAATTCACTATTTCTCTGGAAAGTATATAATAAAACAGTTTATACAACACAACTGTTAAATGTATAATAATTTAATAAAATTAGCTAATAATCATTAACTGGACACCTGGATTTTAAGTCACAAACATACAACAGTTATATATAATAAAGTTGTTGGATTGTTTCCAGATTGTTTCACTTTTGACCTGCATTGTTGATAGAAAGTTGAATTGAACAATTTCTAGAGTGTTATTTAATTTTCACTTTATGAAACATAAGTCTTTATGATGCATACAATGAAAATACATAAGTCAGATTGAAAGTCACAGTTTAACAAAACAATTTAAACCAGAACTGCAAACTTAAAAATGAATTACTTTGAACTCTTAAAGGTGAAACCAAAAATAGGTCTGGCGTATTGCAATATTGCAGTACACTTTTAATTGTATTGTTACACCCATAAAAGCATCCCTAAAATCTACCAGCTTCTACTTGCTTCCTGTTGTAAATTCCAACACACTACTTGTGCGTGGTCCAGTGGTAGAGCGCCGAACTCCTGATCGAGAGGTCGTGGGTTCGATCCTCCGTCGCGGCCACGTTATTTATCCTTGAGCAAGATAATTAATCCACATTGCTTAGTACTGGTTCTACCCAGGAAGCCATCGAGAGTGATTAATCTAAGTTGTAAGAACTTGTTTCGCAATCGATGTAAAATACATATGTTTTAAAACACACTACTTTAGGTCATAATGAATTAATTGCTAGATTCTCAACCTCGCCCGCCCCCATTTTTTTTATGCCGCCCCGGTAATTTTTATTTCTTCGAAAAAAAAAAATTTGAAAAGTTAATAAAAAGATTGCTGAAAGTATGAAACACTATTTCAAAATTAATGTGTTTTCAATCTTGGAAGTACTCAGTAGTATGTTTTACTGTTTTTGCCTTGTGCCGAGGCCATTTTCCATTCGTCGTATAAAATAAAAAATAAGATTTCACTCCCCGCCCCTATTTTGAAATAAATTTGGATGAGAAACTAGCAGTTAATTTATTATGGCCTTAATAAGCAGGGATCAAAATGTTATAACTTCGAGCTTGCATGTTTTGATATGCTTACAGCGCCTGACATGAGCACAGAGCCAACAGAAACCGGGGCAGAGGACCAGGCAGCAGGAGGCACATCTTCTGAAAGTAAAAACCTATTTTGTTAGAATCTACAACATCAAATCAAAGTACTTGTAAACTAAAGCTTTTTGTTAACATGATAACTTTAGTTATGACAACTGAAGTTATCTGACTTTCAAGAAAATCAGATTTGAAGGTAGCTGGTTTGTTTATATGTGTTTGACAATAAAAAAAGTTGACATGCTTTACAGAGTGATTGCCCTTGATTATTGGGAAATAAGCACATTTCAGCATGCGAATGGGTTAACTTAAGTAAAAGGTTCTAAATTTTACCAAATTTCACTTGAATGCAATAACATCTTGAACAAGTCGCATTCAGCAATGATAAAATTTTTACACAATGCATTATTGAGTTATTGCCCTTGATTTGGGCAAAAGCTTTTGATCCTGAATACTTCTGTTTCGGATTTTCACCTGATTTATCTTGATAAAAATCGTGTTAAAATCACATTGTGTCCTGCATCTGAAAGGCTATTGGTACCTTGCAGAACGGAACGGAACGGAACCAAGACGGAGGCACCAGAAGGGGTTTAATAATATAGTGATATACAATTGTTATGAAAATCTGTGTAGAATAAGTGTTATTACATCATTTCATGAAGGAAAAAATACATCATCAATTCAAATACCGATACCCAGGTGGGGTGGGGGGGGGGGGGGGGTGGGGGTGGGGGGGGGGGAGGTTAATGGTATTTAACGGAACGGAACAAGATTAAAACTGGATTAATTTTACTGATCGACAAACTATGTCAAGTAATAACAGCACTTCCTGTACAAGACATCAGAGCAAATGTTTCTGCTTTCAAGGGTATGTGTTCAGTATATGTGTAAACATGACTAGATATGCTTACTTTCACATTCTCATTGATTTTCCGGAATGTCAGAATATCTATTGATATGCATACACATGATTTAATGGGTATATATACAAGTGTTATTACATAAGTGCACGAAGGAAAAAAGACATCACCAATTCAAATGAGTTAATGTATATATGGTTCCAATGAGGTAATGTATATATGGTTCCGTTTCGTTCCGTTAAATACCAATACTTTGTGGGGTAATGGTATTTAGTGGAACGGAACGGAACAAGATCAAAACTGGATTTATTTTACTGATTGACAAACTGTGTCAAGTAATAACAGAACTTCCTGTATAAGACATCAGTGGAAATGTTTCTGCTTTCAAGGGTATGTTTATCTGTAAACATAACTAGATATGCTTACTTTCACATTCATTCTCATTGATTCTCCGGAATGTCAGAATATCTATTGATATGCATACGTATGATTTAATGGATATATGTAAGTGTTATTACATACATTATTAAATACCAATACCCCACTGGGTATTGGTATTTAACAGAACATTTAACGGAACGGAACGGAACCATATATACATTACCTCATTTGAATTGATGATGTCTTTTTTCCTTCGTGCAATGATGTAATAAAACTTACATATATCCATTTAATCATACGTATGCATATCAATAGATATTCTGATAGTCTGGAGAATCAAGGCGAATGAATGCGAAAGTAAGCATATCTAGTCATGTTTACACATACTGAACACATACCCTTAAAAACAGAAACATTTCCACTGATGTCTTATACAGAAAGTACTGTTATTACTTGACATAGTTTGTCGATCAGTAAAATAAATCCAGTTTTAATCATTTTCCGTTCCGTTAAATACCATTACCCGCCTGGGAACGGAACCATAAATACATTACCTCATTTGAATTGATGATGTTTATTTTTTCCTTCATGCAATGATGTAATAACACATATATTATACCCATTAAGTCTGAAGTTAAGTACTCTACACAGATTTGCATAACAATTGTATATCATTATATTATTATTATTAAACCCCTTCTGGTGCCTCCGTCTTGGTTCCGTTCCGTTCCGCAGAGTACCAATAGCCTGAAAGCAATTGATGAATGTTTGGATTTTACTAAATAATGACCATGTGCTTGGGTAATTAAAATTGGATTTCATTATTAGATACATTATTTCATTATACAAATATGAAAAATGGACATACTTGATAACCAATTAGATATTTGGTAAATCTAATATTTTAAAACTAAATTATGTAAGATACATGTCTTATGCTCAACTTCCACTATAACATTATGGAAAGATTCTCACCAAAATAATGCAATATTACCATGCGTTCCTGTAAGAACCGTTATTATACTATGGTTCTCTTATGATGTCAAAATAATGTCATCAGTGTGGGCTCCATATTATTGAAAACTTCTGTATGCCGGTATTTATATTATATGTATCTGTTTTTGTTCTTTTTCTTAAAAAGCTGAATTTTTGAGAGAATACTTCGCCAAGGCCTTAGGTATATCAGGGAAACCCCCTCCCGAGACTGTCCTAGATGAAGTCAGTTTTGAAGGAATAGCCCGCTACATTGCCAGCGACAAGTGCAAGAAGATAGTCACCATGGCTGGTGCTGGAATATCTACATGATAGTTGTGTTCTCTAAAATTTGTTCTTTTACAAGCATGGAAGAAGGCTGTTTGTCCTTAAAGTAGGTTAGTTAAAGAAACTAGCCTGTCAAATAATGGCAAAATTACACAACAGGACCGTTTATCAAAAGTCTATCCAGATGTTCAGGCCAGATAATAATGATTAAAATATAGGTTTATTGACAGCTTATTTAAAATATCTATGATTGAATAGGAGTAAAATGAGTTATGAGTTGGTTACTTTTAATTCAACACTCCAGTTTGGGAGTTTGGTCTGGCTGGTTAAAGCCATTTATATTGAGTCTATATAGTTTGAATTCTCAAAATAGGTAAGTTATATATATACCTCGTCGTCAGTAGGTTTACATCTGTTGTAGAACTTGCCTGTTGATGGTGGGATAATGACTAAGGTTGCCAAGTTGTTTGTCGTATGTGAGATATCCATCTTGTCAACAACGTAGCAAAGGTCAATAGGTTTCCTTCAGGTTTTAAATAGGTTCCTCTGATTTTCTTACGTCCCCAGTAGACTTCAGTACACGTGACCCACCAGTCAATGTGAGCGCCGGTGTTCTGCTGGTGCATCTTTAACCCTTAACCAGCTAAGCACGACTATAATAGCCTTTGCATCCATTGTAAATCCAGATAACTCGCAGTCTGATCAGGGTTCACAATGTCTGGCTGCTGATCAGTAATTTACCTCAAAACACCCCTTAGTCTCGTAAATGGAATGGTCTTAATTAAAAGAAAGAACAGTCCATTATATATTTGTAGCAGGTTAAGGGTTAACCCACAAGCTGTTGAGTAGGAGGCAAGCACCTGTGTATGACGGAGATAGATACTTAAAATGCTAAATATATTTATTCTTTGAAATGCTTACACATTCAAAACAAAGAGAAAGTTTCCTGTCCTTTTTTTCCTGCGACAAAACCATATTTTTTTTAGAAACTGCAGATTTAATATTGTCTTTTAGAATATAACTAACTAGTCAGTGATATTGAATCATGTGCAAGCATGGTTTTTGTTCAGTTTTGACATTGCAAATCATATGTTTATATGAACACTCATTGTTCCAGCTGCTGGTATCCCAGACTTCCGGTCCCCCGGTACCGGTCTGTATGACAACCTACAGAAGTACAACCTCTCCAACCCAACTGATTTGTTCTGCATTGACTTCTTTAAAGTGAGTAGATTGCTACTTCATATACTACATGACATTTTTTGTGTTACTCTTTTGTTTTTTCATGGCAAATTGAGAATTTAGTTTTTGTGTCCGTTATGTTTTTGAAATTTACGCTACTCATTTCACTACCACTCTAGCTCTATATTTAAGTATTGACACTAAGTTCATGTGTTGGCAGTTCCATATGCAATTTGGTCACAACAGTCACAGTGACCCGAAGATGGAAGTTATAGTTTCAATATGGCCAAATAATACGAAATTTAGCATACACGGAATGCCTGTTGGGTGAATTTTAGTTTTTATAGTATCAATAATAAAAATGTTTAGATCATACAAATTGTAGTAAAATCTCACCTAATTGAATTTACAGATCGATATTTACATGCATAAAACATACTTAGATATTTAAAAAAAATCAAACATTGCTACTTTCACACCAAGTGGTAGTGTACAGTTTCAAGTCAGAGAAGGTCTCTATACAAGATCCTTGGCGTAAGTGGTAGTGTACAGTTACAAGACAGAGAGGGTCTCTATGCAAGACTCGCGGCATAAGGTGGGAGTGTACAGTTACAAGACAGAGAAGGTCTCTATGCAAGACCTGCGGCATAAGTGATAGTGTACAGTTAGTTACAAGACAGAGAAAGTCTCTATGCAAGACCTGCGGAATAAATGGAATAACTGCAAAATATGTGGTACAGTTGCTTAGATAGGGTTCAGAATGTTTTTATTTTTTCCATGTTACTCTGTGTAAGCTTTGTACTTCAGGCCAGCAGTTTACCTTTTAATTGTGTTGGATGTGTTTAAAATATACAACATTATTTGTTATGTTGCAGTTTTAGAAAGCTTTAACATCAGCAATTGCAATTTTCAATTGAACAAATTTAATAAGTAGTTTACCAGAAACTTTAACCTTGAATTCACCTACCATTCTTGAGAATATTTTTAGACTAAGCTCAAGTATGAAAATTTCAGTCACAAATATTTCAATAAGTTTACAGAATAAACGTTCATAACAAGCTGCTATGTATAAATACGATGCATACTAATAACTAGAAACTTCTTACGATTGTTTGTCTTTGAACGTCACTTAAATATTTGTGAACACATTTTCAGTACTTGAGCTCAAGTCAGTACTTGAGCTCAAGTCTAAGAATAGTCTGAAGAATGGTTGGTGAATTGCAGGCCACTGGGGTCTTCCTCCACCAATGGAAGCTGGAAAAGTCGCCATATGGCCGTAGCTGTTGGGGTGACCATAAAATCCAATTCAATTAAATTAAATTGTCAACAAGTTTTAGCTCAATTACGATTGACCTTTGACCGAGTCTACATCCAGGTTAAATTCAAGGTAGCAGATGCTAGTGTTGATGCGTCTTATATTTACAGTCTGTGATATTTGATACATTTATAATATTCTCATATTTTCCACAGAAAAATCCAGAACCATTTTTCATGCTGCGCAAGAACCTCTGGTCTGGATCTTTTAAGGTATTTATAAAAATGGATTATTTCTTTTTCAGATAAAATTGGTGTAAATTGAAACTGTTGTAACTATATCGCAAAACTCGTGGTGTGGGAGTTGTAAAGCCATGATATATTTATCCTATTATACTAGTGAAATAAATATGCAAGTGAAGGCCGAATTATCGGTCGATCTTTTCCGATCAGCTCGGAGTACAGCAGAATTGTCTCGTTGATTACAAAATACGTCAAAACAATACCTACCCCCTTTATTCCAAATTACAAAATGCTTTCCTATGGAATCGTGCATCTTTATTTTGAGGCCTTGAGCTGGTGTTTAAGTGACTTATAAAAGTATATTTGGAAAAATAATATTTAACCTCTGGTCATCCACAATCAAAATGTAGAACAAGGTTCATAGTGATGTCATAATGTTTACACTACGGGAGTTCCCAGTGTATACCGTGGAAACCACCACAAACATTTAAAGATTATCGGCATGATTCATAAAACATAGGATTTTGTACAAATATACATGATTTTTCGTCATTTTTTACTTTCTAAGATGTAGACAAATCTTTACACTTCCACTTTTAATACTGGAATTTGGACACACAACTTTTCCTGTATTTTCTTTATGTCATAAAATTGCACACGAACTCATAGGAAAACAGGATATATTTCACCCAGTAATGACAATATAGTCCAATTTATCAACAAAGAACATTTGGAATTTTGAAATATATTCTGGAAGCTGGAAAAAATAACCAGCTTTTCATGACAGACGTTCACGGAGCTTCAAGTTTGAAACCTTATACGTTAATCTGCTATTATCCGAATATAAATTGTCCGGACTCGGTATATTATTTTTTCTATAAAAATGCGGACATACACTGGTAAAAGAAGCAAAATAAAATAGGTATTAAATGTATTACCAGTTATTGTTTCGCACAGAAAAGTCATATTGACCTTTTCTAGCCAGTTAACGTCTTTGGTGGTAAAAGGTCCGTGTCTAGGGAATCCGAGACTAATGTTTACCAATGTGAAGTCATGGATTGAATAAAATATAATGACTGAAATAAAACAACTTGAGAATTCAAACAGAAATATGTTTTCTTCAAAATGGAACATTTAATACATATTTTTGTAATTATTTTTTAAAATTATGACTAAAAAAGGCAGGTACACATTGACATTTGGTGGGAAAAAAACTGCAAAACTGGAGGGGTGTCACTTAGGAGCCAGAAACAACTAACTTTTCATAAGATTAGCTATGAACAAAACTTCATTAGCTATGAACAAAACTTCCTTATTACATGGCACTTGGATGTAAGTTTCAGGCGAGGGTTGCTATATATGGCTACGAGATATGGGGAAATCAGGGTAGCCCTAAAGGCTATTATGGCGGCCTATGGGAAAATCAATAGTTGTCCATGACCAAAATCCTCGAACTTCAACATCGTCCAGCATGACGTCGCCATTTTGTTTTCAATGAATTACTTCCCATGGGTAATTCTAAAACCCAGTCGAAAAAAGCGGTGTAGACTCTTACAAAAAGTCGATCTCACAATCTCAAATCGGTGCTATTTAATAGTACACCACTCATATTTTCCTGGAAAAGCCCGAAGTAATAATTTCTAATGTTTAAAATCCCCTTAATGAATGTGTTGTTGTTTTCCAGCCAACAGCTTGTCATTACTTCATCAAACTGCTTGACATGAAGAACAAACTACTGCAGCATTTTACCCAGGTTTGTAATAACTATATTTTCATAACACTTTCTTAATGCACCAGTTACATGTGAATAACTTGAAAGAATAGTAACAGTTTCACTAGAGACACTGACTATAAACAGATTAGGTAAAAGCTATGAACACTTTATAGGATAATCTTTTCTTGTTATTGAGTGAACATTTTTGTAGGATCATTTGTATTGTATTTGTTTATAACTGATTGAAATTAATTATTAGGTGATTTCTCATACAGGAAATACACAGACAATGTTGCCACATATAATAAACATATGATCACATTCTCATATGTGAATACTATGATTATCATATGATACTTAATATATAAAAGGAGCCACATACAATTCTCATATAAAACCTATCATATGAAATATATATAATAGGAGTTTCACTTAATTTTGATATGAGAATATATTCATAAAAGCTTCATTTTTTAAACACACACATTTTCATTATGATTCTCATGAAAAAACATTATTTCAGCTTCTATATGATTCTCATATGAAAGGTTTTATATTAGAATCATTTCCCGCTCCTTGTATATAAGTACCATTTAATAGGTATCATATTAGAATCATGTCCCGCTCCTTGTATATAAGTACCATATAATAGGTATCATATGAGAATCATGTCCCGCTCCTTGTATATAAGTACCAGATAATAGGTATCATATGAGAATCATGTCCCGCTCCTTGTATATAAGTACCAGATAATAGGTATTATATGAGAATCATGTCCCGCTCCTTGTATATAAGTACCATATAATAGGTATCATATGAGAATCATATACATTGTAAGAATCCACAGACATTTTTAATAAACAGATAGGAACTTCCTATCATAACCAATGAACTAACCAAAAAATCACATGGCGCCTTAACTTTTCCTTCTATCCTCTCTCAATTATTCACTGATTTTGATGAGAATACATTCAAAAGATTCATAGTGAATAGCAAAATGGGATTATAATAATTAGTTATTTTCAAAATAAGAAATTGTATGAAAAAGAAGATTAAAGTTAAAAATGTCATCATTTTTCACTTTTGTCTTAAAAAATCAAGGTTTTGACATAGTCAAAGTTTCCGTCAAACTCCTATTTCGCTCTAAATGTAAAAAAAAGCAAACTACTATCATTGGAAAGAAAATTAAATTTATGATGGGATTTGGCATGAATGAAACTTGTATCTATAAAACTCTACATGATATATGGTTTAAAGTTGGGAAATATTTTGTAAAATTTTCGCACTGTGCCACGTTAAATTTAGATAATTTTCGTAGTGTCCAATCTTTTTGTTATTAGGTTTGTGAAGAATCATCTGACAAATGCCAACCAATCCCCACTACTGTACTTGCTAACTTTATTATAGAATATAGACACATTGGAGAGGGTGGCTGGACTTAGTGACGATAAGATAGTAGAGGCCCATGGGACCTTCAACACAGCCCATTGTATGAAATGTCAGCACGAGTATACTAAAAACTGGACCAAAGGTGGTGTGGTTAATCTGATAAATTTGTAAACGTCACTGTGTCTTAAAGGCACTAACCGCCAAATAATGGTAGATTTACATTACAAAATCGTTTTTCCAAACCGTATCCAGATGTTCAGTTCATAAAATAATGTATATGTGCCGTTTAAAAGAAAGTACCCGAGCTTGAATACATGTAAAATGAATTATGAGTTGGTAACACTTAATTTGTTGTTTCAGTTTTGGGTTATGTCTTGAGTGGTTAAAGCTGTTCATCGTGGGTCTATAGAATTCGGATTTTCCAAATATTTTTGTATATAACCATCAGTAGATGTGGAAACGGTATACCTCTGTTGTAAACTTTACCTGTTGATGGCTGAATAGGGACTTTAAATTTTACCACGAGTTATTGTTTTATAGGGCCAGGAGGCAATCTGGAAGAATTGTGGGTGTCAGTCCAAATATGAACAAATCCATCATATTATGTTTCAGTTGTATATTCAAATGCACAAAAATAAGTCCCATGATCCGTCCGATTTATTACTGAAATCCTTTGATCTGGAAAACTAGACATCTCCAGCTGAACTATACATGTTGGCTTGTGTATCTCTGAGTCATATGGACATTCTGTCAACTTCCGCATTACTTTTTTCTATATTTTCATACAATTATATCATAAGAATGTCATAATAGATCATGCTGTTGATTACTGAATGCATATTTTGCCATTTTTTTAGAGAGAATATTTGATGAGAAATCAGAAAATTCTGTACCAAAGTGTGAGCAAGATGGCTGTGAGGGTGTTGTCAAACCAGGTAAGTAACGTGATTCTGTGAGGAGGTTGTCAAACCATGTAATGTACATGATTCTGTATGGAGGTTGTCAAACCAGGTAATGTATATGATTCTATATGGAGGTTGTCAAACCAGGTAATGTACATGATTCTGTGTGGAGGTTGTCAAGCCAGGTAATGTACATGATTCTGTATGGAGGTTGTCAAGCCAGGTAATGAACATGATTCTGTATGGAGGTTGTCAAGCCAGGTAATGTGCATGCTTCTGATAGGAGGTTGTCAAGCCAGGTAATGTACATGATTCTGTATGGAGGTTGTCAAGCCAGGTAATGTACATGATTCTGTTAGGAGGTTGTCAAGCCAGGTAATGAACATGATTCTGTATGGAGGTTGTCAAGCCAGGTAATGTACATGATTCTGTATGGAGGTTGTCAAGCCTTGTAATGTACATGCTTCTGTTAGGAGGTAGTCAAGCCAGGTAATGTACATGATTATGTATGGAGGTTGTCAATCCAGGTAATGAACATGATTCTGTGAGGGTGTTGTCAAACCAGGTAAATGTACATGATTCTGTGAGGGTGTTGTCAAACCAGGTAATGTACATGTTTCTGTATGGAGGTTGTCAAGAACATGATTCTGTGAGGGTGTTGTCAAGCTAGGTAAATAACATGATTCTTTGAGGGAGTTGTCAAGCTAGGTAATGAACATGATATTGTGAGGGGGTTGTCAAGCTCGGTAATGAACATGATTCTGTGAGGAGGTTGTCACACTTTGTAATGTACATGTTTCTGTATGGAGGGTGTCAAGAACATGATTCTGTGAGGGAGTTGTCGAGCTAGGTAAATAACATGATATTGTGAGGGGGTTGTCAAGCTAGGTAATGAACATGATTCTGTGAGGAGGTTGTCACACTTGGTAATGTACATGTTTCTGTATGGACGTTGTCAAGCCAGGAGATGAACATGATACTGTGAAGGGGTTGTCATACCAGGTAATGTACATGCGACTGTGATGGGGTTGTCAAGACAGGTAATGTACATAATGCTGTATGGAGGTTGTCAAGCCTTGTAATGTACATGCTTCTGTTAGGAGGTAGTCAAACCAGGTAATGTACATTATTCTGTTAGGAGGTTGTCAAGCCAGGTAATGTACATGATTATGTATGGAGGTTGTCAATCCAGGTAATGAACATGATTCTGTGAGGGTGTTGTCAAACCAGGTAAATGTACATGATTCTGTGAGGGTGTTGTCAAACCAGGTAATGTACATGTTTCTGTATGGAGGTTGTCAAGAACATGATTCTGTGAGGGTGTTGTCAAGCTAGGTAATGAACATGATTCTTTGAGGGAGTTGTCAAGCTAGGTAATGAACATGATATTGTGAGGGGGTTGTCAAGCTCGGTAATGAACATGATTCTGTGAGGAGGTTGTCACACTTGGTAATGTACATGTTTCTGTATGGAGGGTGTCAAGAACATGATTCTGTGAGGGAGTTGTCGAGCTAGGTAAAGAACATGATATTGTGAGGGGGTTGTCAAGCTAGGTAATGAACATGATTCTGTGAGGAGGTTGTCACACTTGGTAATGTACATGTTTCTGTATGGACGTTGTCAAGACAGGTAAAGTACATGATTCTGTATGGAGGTTGTCAAGCCAGGTAATGTACATGGTTCTGTATGGAGGTTGTCAAGCCAGGTAATGTACATGATTATGTATGGAGGTTGTCAAGCCAGGTAATGTACATGTTTCTGTATGGACGTTGTCAAGCCAGGTAATGTACATGATTATGTATGGAGGTTGTCAAGCCAGGTAATATACATGTTTCTGTATGGACGTTGTCAAGCCAGGTAATGAGCATGATTCTGTGAAGGGGTTGTCATACCAGGTAATGTACATGGTTCTGTATGGAGGTTGTCAAGCCAGGTTATGTACATGATTATGTATGGAGGTTGTCAAGCCAGGTAATGTACATGTTTCTGTATGGACGTTGTCAAGCCAGGTAATGTACATGATTATGTATGGAGGTTGTCAAGCCAGGTAATATACATGTTTCTGTATGGACGTTGTCAAGCCAGGTAATGAGCATGATTCTGTATGGTGGTTGTCAAGCCAGGTAATGAACATGATTCTGTGAAGGGGTTGTCATACCAGGTAATGTACATGCGACTGTGATGGGGTTGTCAACCCAGGTAATGAACATGCTTCTGTGATGGGGTTAATGTACATGACACTGTGAGGAGGTTGTAATACTTGGTAATATATATGACACTGTGAGGAGATTGTAATTAAGAAATAATAAATACGTACCTGTGTTTTATCGGTGAATAAGATACTGTTAGGAGTTCGGATGCGTAGTAATTAAATCACGACATTCAGCACAACATTTACACACCATCCATGTACATTTGCAGTTGTGTTTATGAATGCATTTCAGAAGTAATGCACACATAGCTGTGGTCATGAACAAATAGGAATTACATTCCTGGAAGCAAAAGTTTATATATAAAAAAAATTATACAGCATTTATTGTTTATTTTAAACATTTTATTTTTGCGCATGTCACAAACAGTATATAAACATTAAAAGAACCTGTAAAGGTATAGTTGTCTCGCACCAACTCCGCCATACCTATTGTTGTATATTACTACACACAAGACATTCAAAATGCTTATTGTTTGTTTACGGATAATTGTTTATTTTTTGATAATTCTCAACTCAACAGCATTCATAAGAATAAAAATAGAGTATATCAGAAAAGATAAGGAGCGCATAACTGTTTTGCTAGAGATTAAATATCATGTGATGGCTAAAATAAGTAATAAAGGAAGCCATTTCAAACACTAACAGGAGAGATGTTTTATTTTCACATGTATATTTTACATTATAGATATTGTGTTTTTTGGAGAAAGTTTACCTAAGAAGTTTGCTGAACATGCATCTGTGAGTAATAGTATATGAGTTTAATAATGCGGTAGGGAAAGTTAGTAGTTATCTCAAGACATACACTAATTATTAACCTAAAGCAAATATAAAAAGGCATTGGATTTATGTTTATTTTCTAAGTATCATTTTTGAAAGTTGTATTTTCCAACAGTAGTTTAATGTTCAAAATAGTTTTAATTATCATTATGCTTCTGATTTTTAAATGGGATGTTGGAGTACATATGTAAGCTATTAGTGACTTTAAGTGTTGTTAGGCACATTACGTAAGCTATTAGTGAGTTTAAATGATGTTCAGGCTTTTTACGTAAGCTATTAGTGAGTTTAAGTGATGTACAGGCACATTACGTAAGCTATGAGAGAGTTTATGTGATGTTCAGGCACATTACCTAAGCTATTAGTGAGTTTAAGTGATGTTCAGGCACATTATGTAAGCTATTAGTGAGTTTAAATGATGTTCAGGCACATTACGTAAGCTATTAGTGAGTTTAAGTGATGTTCAGGCACATTACTTAAGCTATTAGTGAGTTTAAGTGATGTTCAGGCACATTACATAAGCTATTAGTGAGTTTAAATGATGTTCAGGCACATGACTTAAGCTATTTGTGAGTTTAAATTACTTAAGCTATTATTGAGTTAAGTGATTTTCAGGCACATTATGTAAGCTATTAGTGAGTTTAAGTGATGTTCAGGCACATTATGTAAGCTATTAGTGAGTTTAAGTGATGTTCAGGCACATTACTTAAGCTATTAGTGAGTTTAAATGATGTTCAGGAACATTAGTTAAGCTATTAATGAGTTTAAATGATGTTCAGGCACATTACGTAAGCTATTAGTGAGTTTAAGTGATGTTCAGGCACATTACTTAAGCTATTAGTGAGTTTAAGTGATGTTCAGGCACATTATGTAAGCTATTAGTGAGTTTAAATGATGTTCAGGCACATAACGTAAGCTATGAGTACTTAGATATGAGTAAGTAAGCTATGAGTATATAAGCTATAAATATGTCAGCTACAAGCATGTAAGCCATGATTAAGTACAATTGTTTGTTTTCAGGATCTAGAGGAGTGTGATCTATTGTTGATCATGGGGACCTCATTGGTGGTGCAGCCATTTGCTTCCCTCACAACAAGGTAAGTGATAAAGTCCCTACCCGCCAACAGCAGCCACATTTTACAACATAGGTACATCATTTCTTTTAAAACCTACTGATGACGAGGTATATGAGTAACTTCATATTTTGAGAATCCAAACTCTATAGACACAATATAAACGGCTTTAACCAGCCAGGCCAAACCACAAAACTGGAGCGTCGAATTAGTTCCAACTCATAATTCATTTTACTTGTTTTCAAACTCGGGTATTTTATGTACCCGTGAATAAACCTAACTTTTAATTGGCACATATACATTATTTTATGACCTGAACACCTGAATAGGATCTGGATAAATAATTGTTTCGCGTAATTTTGCTGTTATTTGGTGGGTTTAAGCCTTATCTTTGTATATTTGGTTCTACTGATCTCAAATCAGCAAAGATTATTTACCATGTGTCCCTTCATCCATAAGCTTTTTTGTGGCAACTACTCTGAAACTACTTGATGAATGTTCATGAAAATAACAGTAATGTTGCTCATAATATGTGGCTGGTTACTCCTGAAACTATAAGGTAGATTTTTGTGGACATCTTACAGGAATGATGATCTTTAATTCAAGTGTGTCCTAAATAAAATTCAGATTGAGCAAAAATCCAAAATGGCCACCACAGCTAATGGACTCCCAAAATGTGGCCTTGACCATGAACATAGGGACCTGAAATGTGAGTGTGCCATGTCATCTTATCCATGTAAACAAGCGTCTCCGTGGCCGAATGGTCAACAACGTTGCATTGTAAACCTTTGCCTCTCACCGCTGCGGGTTTGAATCCCACTGGGAGCTCGACTTGTAAGTGAGGAAGTGTCGATTCTTACGGATGACGGGAGGTCTATAGTACTGGTTCTACCAAGGAATAGTGGGTGATCTGCCTCCACCACAAAAAAAATCAACAGTCATATATAACCTTACATGTGTTGAAAATGACATAAAACACCGTACAGACAAAGCATGTACACACGGACAATGATAGACAAGTTAACAAACTATACCGTTACCTTTACTTGGTAGCACCTCTGTGCCCGGAATAGTAAAGACGCTGCACCTAACACTTTCTCGCCTTTTATCGCTGCGGGTTTGAATTCCACTGGGAGATCGACTTGTCAAGTGAAAAAGTGTCGATTCTTACAGATGGCAGGAGGTATACAGTATTGGTTCTACACAGAAAAAAATGGGGTGATCTGCCCTTAACATTAAAAAATCTGCTGCATATATGGCCGAACATCTGCTAAAAATAATGTAAAGCACTATCAAACACATTTTTACTTGGGGTATTGTTTTGGCCATGCACTTATTGAGGTAACACTTAAGTGGTTTGTTGGGTAGGGGACAATGATTGACAGTAAACCAAATTGAGGCCATGACCTTAAACATAATTATCTTAATTTTGTATGTTTGCAATTTCATGATGGGTTAGTTCATCCATAACTGTAGTTTTTGTGTTTTGGCTTTATGGAAACTGTAAGCAACACTGCTTCTTTATTACAGGACAAAAGATACCACTCCCAGGTTGTACATCAATCTTGAAAAGACAGGGTGTGGGGTAAGTTTGCTGGCATGCGTTAATATAGAGTTTGATATAGAGTGTGTCGTTAAATATCAATTTTGAAAAGACAGGGTGTGGGGTAAGTAAGACAGGGTGTGGGGTAAGTAAGACAGAGTGTGGAGTAAGTAAGCCAGGGTAGATACGTGCCATTAAAAGTGGATTTAAACTATATATATATTGACTACTTTGACTGATAAATCAAAAAGGTCAAATCCTCGTTTAACTGGGCGTTAACGTTATCTGACCTCATAACATGTTATAACAAGAAATGTCACTGTAAGTGACAAATGCCCCCGAAGTGACATTTGATCTCTAAGTGTGACCTCGACCTTGGAGCCACGT
The DNA here is from genome assembly GCA_037043455.1 of Cyrtodaria siliqua. Lineage (NCBI taxonomy): Eukaryota > Metazoa > Mollusca > Bivalvia > Adapedonta > Hiatellidae > Cyrtodaria > Cyrtodaria siliqua. The sequence goes on from JAWPHD010003163.1 coordinate 59,566, forward strand.
ACCTGGATTTTGTGCGTGACACGTCATCTGGTTGTGGTGAGCACTTGTGCCAAGTTATTTGTAAATACGTCCAGGAATGCAACAGTTATTGACTGGACACAATTTGACCTTTGACCTCTAAGTGTGTCCTTGACCTTGGGGCCACAGACCTTGATTTTATGCACGACATGTCGTCTTGTTGTGGTGAGCACTTGTGCCAAGTTATTTCAAAATCCGTCCAGGAATGCCAGTTATTCACCGGACACAATTTGACCGTTGACCTCTAAGTGTGACCTTGACTTTGGAGCCACAGACCTGGATTTTGTGTGCAACACATAGTCCTGTTGTGGTGAGCACTTGTGCCAAGTTATTTGAAAATACGTTTAGGAATACCAGAGTTATTGACCGCACATGATTTGACCTTTGACCTCTAAGTGTGACCTTCACCTTAGAGCCACGAACCTGGATTTTGTGCGCGACACGTCTTGTTGTGGTGAGCACTTGTGCCAAGTTATTTGTATATCCGTCCATGAATGCCAGAATTATTGACCGGACACAATTTGACCTTTGACCTCTAAACACAATTTGACCTTTGACCTCTAAGTGTGACCTTGACCTTGAAGCCACGGACCTGAATTTTGTGCGCGACACGTCGTCTTGTTTTGGTGAGCACTTGTGCCAAGTTATTTGAAAATCTGTCTATGAATGTCAGAGTTATTAACCGGACACAAAAGCACTTTAGTTTGACCTTTGACCTCTAAGTGTGACCTTGTCCTTGGAGCCAGTGACCTGAATTGTGTGCGCGACACAACGTTGCATTGTAAACCTTTGCCTCTCACCGCTGCGGATATGAATTCCACTGATGTGTGTCGTTAAATATCAATTTTGAAAAGACAGGGTGTGGGGTAAGTAAGACAGTGTGTGGGGTAAGTAAGACAGAGTGTGGAGTAAGTACCCCTGGGTGTGGATTAAGTAAGCCATGGTGTGGAGTAAGTAAGATATGTGCCATTAAAAATGGATTTAAACTATATATATATTGACTACTTTGACTGATAAAATCCTCGTTTAACTGGGCGTTAACGTTATCTGACCTCATAACATGTTATAACAAGAAATGTCAATGTAAGGGACAAATGACCCGAAGTGACCTTTGATCTCTATGTGTGACCTTGACCTTGGAGCCACGTACCTGGATTTTGTGCGTGACACGTCATCTGGTTGTGGTGAGCACTTGTGCCAAGTTATTTGAAAATCCGTCCAGGAATGCAACAGTCATTGACCGGACACAGTTTGACCTTTGATCTCTTAGTGTGACCTTGACCTTGGGGCCACATACCTGAATTTTGTGCTCGACACATCGTCTTGTTGTGTTGAGCAATTGTACCAAGTTATTTGAAAATCCATCCATTATTGTCAGAGTTATTAACCGGACACGATTGTACGGACGAACGAAAGAATGAACGAACGAAGCGACTGACGGACGGACAGTGCGACTACTATATGCCACCATTCGGGGTGCATAAAAAAAATATGGCAAAGTCAATATCAAGTGTATAAATTTTCTGTTTAATTAGTAGATATAACAGGTGTTGAAAATACAGACAGTTTGGATAATCGGTATGATAAATAGAATACTATGTCTTTGACTATCAAGTGTTTTACGCTCGGCACAAAAAAACATTCAACTTTTCTGTCAGATTCAGTATCATGCCAAAATGCTTATTTCTTTCAAACTTTACGATCAAATGAGAATTTTTGGATTTATGACCCTTTGTTCTTATAATTCCAACCACTTTGAATTATAAAGCGTAGCAGGTTACTTACTAGTAGGTGTATAGAATATGTGTATTATATAGAAACTAACTTTAATTATTTCAGCCCACTCATCCAATAACGATTCTAATGTTTGGAGGAGGGTTCGCGTTCGATGATGAAAATAACATCAGGTTAGTGAATATATATATATTTCGGGGATCATATAGCTGCTGTTTTGTCTGTCCGTCTGTGAGTCGAAGTATACAGGTGATATCGGGGAGCATATAGCTGTTGTTTTGTCTGTCCGTCTGTGAGTCCAATCGGGGAGCATATAGCTGCTGTTTTGTCTGTCCGTCTGTGAGTTCAAGTATACAGGTGATATCGGGGAGCATATAGCTGCTGTTTTGTCTGTCCGTCTGAGAGTCCAAGCATCCATCTCCAGCTTATTTTGAAAAAAAAACTGTCTGAAACCAGTCAGCGTTTTAAATGAAATTGGCTACTATGCTGCTTATGTGATGTTAATAATATTTCCTCCAAAACCTCTGATTCATGTCTAATTAAATGTCTTGTACCCCATATTGCTCAATGGATTGACCTATGTAAGTTTGTGTCGTCTTTGTCGAATTTTCAAGATGGCTGTCACAGCAGTGCATGTTTTACATACAGTTACATGAGATATATAAAAAATATCTAATTCTCTGAAATGGCTTTCCAGATTTTAAAAAAAAATGGCAAAAATGTCTCTTCGATGGTGTCTTAAAGCCTTAAAGCTTTAAAGGTTTCTTTTTTTGTCTTCGCCCATGAACGAAGATGGCCCCGATACTTAGAATATACCAGAATTAAGGACTTTTTAAAAGTTAATTTCTCTCAGACGACTTTTTTGATTCTTATTCATTTTCTTGTTATATTTCTAATGTTTACCTTTATCACTTTATCAAGTTTGTGTTTTTCACTGTAGTCTTCATATATTCAAAATGACTGCCACGGGTAACACAAATTAACATACATCATCAAATCCGGTACCGGTTTCTGGATTTAAATTAAACTTGGCAACAATATTTCTTGGATGGTTCCTTTTTAGATCATACCAGTAGAGAGCATTCTTACGGCCTGTGGTATCCTCCAGTTATGGCATGTCCGCTCGATGGTATACAGTCGTCCAGAACACGTAACTCTAGTAACAGATATTCCTGTTGTATATTGCCTGCATTCTAAGTTTCATTTCAGAGATGTATTTTGGCAGGGGACTTGTGACGATGGCTGCTATGCTTTGGCAGATCTCCTTGGTTGGGGTGTAAGTAGTATTTGTGTAATGTCTTACCTTGCAACTAATGTGTCAGCCGTACAATTACAGCTACCTTCCTACTAAACCAAAATGTCCACTCAACTGCTGTATTATGCAAGTTGGTTACACATGCCCTTTATATACAAAAAGAGTAAAACACTGACCATTTAAACTTATATATGTTCACAATTGCGTTTAATACTTGATCAGTTTAGGAATGCAATGCATTACCAAAAGAAATTATTAAACATTTATTATCAGGATAAAAAAACTTACATGCCAAACACGATTTTCACCAAAGTTACTTACCCTGACAAAGAAAAACTCCATTTGTATTTTGACTGCAGAAGGTGTGAGCTGCTATTTTCATTCGTTTTCAGGTAAAATATGTTATTCAAAAAAACTTATGACAAATAAATCACATGGTTAGTGACTTAGAATTTCAGCTTTATTTTGGCTTGTGATGAAAAGTGATAAGTGATAAATACTTGGCAGACGCCCGCATTTATCAGTGTTCTTGTACATAAGAATTAACTAAGAAAATGCACCAGAGAATTTAGAAAATGCACATAACAACTTAGAAAATGCACAAGACGACTTATAAAGCGTACTACACACGACCGACAAAGCGTACTGCACAAAATGCAAAATGCAAAAGGCCAACAGAAGGAAGCCGAGACTTTCCATACACAACTGTAAATTATGTGGATTTCCAGTGTTGGCTTAAACTTATTGACATTAAAATTATGAACTTTTTTGCCGTATAATTATGATGACTATATATTGGTCACACTTTTATAGGATGAATTGAGGAAGCTCGTCAAAGAAGACCATGCCCGTATAGACAAAGAAATTCAAGCTGCCTCAAAAAAGCCAGGTCAGGAGCCTAAAACTGCTTCAGCATCACCAAAGAAGACCCAAGCAAGCCAACCCGCTGCTAAAAAGACAAGCGCAACACCAGAAAAGACTCCGTCTAAAACAACAACAGCAAAAACTGCTGAGAGTAAAACTGGTGCAGAAGGCAGTAGAAAGCAATCTTCGAGTGCGACATCAAAGAAAACTCCTACATCCCAAGCGTTGGCTAATTCCAAATCTTCGCCAAAAGCTGGGAAGAAACCGGTATAGCTCTGCACACACACAGGTTACAGAATATATATATATACATATAAACACACTATCGATTCCTCATTTAGCTAAGGCACGTTGTGCACCCATGGTACCTTGAACACCCTCGACGAGTACACCCTTGTGTGGAATTAAAATTGTTGCACAATTCTTGCCCAATGTTGTATGAAACCTTTCTTCCGAATTTATCTACTTCCTTAGGTTGATTAACGGTTTTGGTGCGGTTTGAATGAAATCACATAGATCTATTTTTTATTATACTGATCAGGCAGAGAAGATATGTTTGGGCAGAAATCTGTGTCATGAAGAGTTGACGTACAGTGAATGCATTGACGTGCTCTTGTACCACCCACAATTAGTTGAAAACTGCTCCATGTCCCGCTTAGCCCAATCAGTTGGTATTCGCAATTTGACTGCCTCAGCGGCCTTGCTGGAGAAAGCTAGATGATAATACCGGTTTAGAAAATGTTACCGGGACGTTTATTCCCCTTTTCTTGAGATCTTCCCTTAACTCAAGCACTGTCCAGTTGTCTAAGTTTCCCATATCGAAAATTTTCTGGGCAGTTTTCCGAGAACCTTTCCTCGTCGCCATTTTTGTGACGGTGAAAATATGACAGATAAAATCACGATTATGTTCCTATGTCAATTTACCCAATAATTCAACCTCACAGAATTAGATCACAAAGTATGTCCTTCATATAACGTATCAATCCATTCTGTATTTTATTATTAGATTCACTTATAAATCGAAGAGAAAATGCAGTATATATTAAGGTTTACAAAACAATAGCAAACGCTGAATCAGCGAACTAATTAATGCTCGTGCCGGACCCAATGAAAAAACCTATTCTAGTCACATTATTAAAATGTTAATGAGGTCTATTTATATATGTACTATATATATATACATTACGTATACCTGCGCATAGACAATCTCTACCCAGAGTTGTCGTTCCTTGCATACACATATCTGTCAACGTCTCTCCAAATTACAGCGATTTGCTTACCAGCACTTTCCAATATCGCATAGATCTTAACAACCTACTTAAAGTTCTAACCTATACTATAATTATCAAAATGTAGATAATAAGTCGTGTTTCTTTCGATTGTTTACATGTCAATCAACGGCCGATAGTTGGTGGTGTCACGGTGTTGAAGTTCTGTTGCTATTTTTATATTTTAGCTATGGTCATGTGACAAATTATCATGTGATCGCAGACTACTTTCTTAGACGTTGACAGAGGTCAATGTAATGGACTCTGGGAGAGATTGGCGCATAGACTATGAAAAGGTTATGAAAATATCAACAATAAAGTGAAAGTGTATACATTTTACATATAGTAGTCAACAAAGAAGTGAAATTGTAAATTACATGTCCACATAAACTATGTTTATTTTCATAAACAACAACATAATTATAGTCTACAAGATGGAGGTATTTTGTTTGTATTTTAGATGCATTTTTGTGTGCCTATTGTTTTAATACCGTATGTAGAAGAACCTTTTTATTTGGTGTTAATCAGTGAAACAGTTATGGAGTAATTTCTGATCTCTTCCAAAGAAAGTGATACAAGGATGTTATAAAATGTTACAGCATGTTTAACAATACATTTTAAGGCAGAATATGCTTTAAATATAAAACATGAACTGAGACATCTTTTGAAAATAAAAAAATAAAATATGAGACATTTTCGAAAATCTCATAATTTAGAGAATTACGAAATCCAATCAATAGCTTAGGATAATACTTGACGAGCTGTGCTGAATTATTTATTCTTGCATACCGGACAAGGCTATGGAAAGTCGCATCTTTATGGGTAAAGATAACCATAAAAATAAAAGTCACACGCGCACCAACATCTGGTATGCTCGAACACATGTAAACGTTAGTAGCTGTCCGCATCAATGCACAACATGTCTCTGATGTGCAAGAAAAAGAATCTATCATGGTATTCGGTTCAGATAGGGAATTCCAACCCTAGGTATAAGTGTTTTAATCGGAACCGAGGCAGTGCCTCGGTGACTGCCTCGGTGTCTCGGTTCCGATAAAAACACTTGTAACTCGGGTTGGAATTCCCTTTCTTCCCCGGATACCAATGAAAGATTCTTATATTCCTATACTATATCATGAACACTCGTGTGAACTTATTAATGTACTAGGTTGTGCGCCATTAAAGGGCCACTGTCCGTAAGTAAGCAAATATTGAGCTTGACCAAATAACTCTGATTTTATTCAGTGAAATGTATACATGAAAACATGAGCATATAGACCCAAATAAGTCTGTAAATATATTCATGAGTTGGAAAAAAAAAAGTTTTTTAATTTGTAAATAATGTTGGTCCCACAATATTTACAGTTTCTGCTAATCACGTGACAGCCATTAGCGCATTAGGTTTTCTACATAGTATGTATTGCGTTATAAATATAAATGGCCCGCTTAGCTCAGTTGGAAGCGCTCTCGGCTATTGTGCTCTCACTAGTATTACACGGCAGTGTAATTTTAGTTTGGGCTGCAAGTTAAAACTCGTGAAGAGGTAGGTTGTTTTTTTTTGTACCGCTATTGAATTCGGTCTAACAATCTTGTTTTTATTTAATAATGGTAAGTGTTTTATGTTCTTCAACGTAAATATTTCGTGTTTTATAAGCAAAAAGTTACGGACATTGTCCCTTTAACACTGAGCATATGCATAACACTGGTAGGTTGCAGGGTCAAATGTTCTATTTATAGTACTGGTATTGTTTATATAACACAAATGCAAACCATTTGTGTTATACTCGGCACGAAAACGAAGAATGGCTCGGCAGAGCCTAGCCCTTCTTCGTTTTCTAAGCCTCGCCTAATAAACTTGATAGTAAAAGGCACTGACATAATATTCTCTATATATAACTCAATTTAAGAATAAAGGAGACTATTGACTCTGACAGTGCCTTTATACAAGTTTAGCATTATTATAGTTAGTTTTTTCGTATTGATTTTTTAAGAGATTTTATTGCCATTTTTGTAAATATAAAGTAAACACTGTTAGCATAATTTTTGTACTGCTTTTTGCGCTAAGGTTGAAGATGGCGACCAGTGGAAATTTGTTGAAAAATGCCATTCTGCAAGATTTTCGGACATTTGTGGTCATAATTTTTAAAGTATCAGTTTTAATTTTGTATAATACAACTTAAAAGCCCCAAGATTTTGACTGAAATTAGATTTTGGGATCTGACGGGGCATCCACATCAAAGATGGAAGTAAGTTAAAAATGGTAAACAAATGCCTTTTTAAATGATTTGCATACACCATTTGGTCACACAATTTCTTATTTAGGTTTTTGATAATTAAGGTTTTTCTCGACATGGTTTATATAAAAATAAGAGTTGTTTTTACACCATTCCATTCCTCAAAAAATCCCGTGAGGTTCCCGTGTGGTTCCCGGGTAAAGAATAGCACCACTGAAGATCCCTTTAGAGGGGTAGGCTGAGGGGTGAACCCCCCCTACCCCCCCCCCCCTCAAAAATTCATGTTCATTTTATAATTTGTTGTTTATTAAAGAACTTCATCATGGCCCCTGCATTGTTTCAGGTGCCATCTCACTCAAATCTCTAGAGCAGTGGCAGAAAAACAATAAACATGGCTCCTGTGTAAATGGAGTGTCTAGAGTTTGGTGCAGTTCTGCAGGTGAGAAGGTTCTAGGCCCATTCTCCATATTTTTTCTCAATGTAAATGAAGGATGAGCCTGGCATGTTCAATTCCTGTTAGGCGCTATATAACCTTTCATGTGTTGGTGCACCTTTAAACTCAATTCAATTCATTTCCTCAACAAACAAAAAATTACAGATAGACCTTTATAGTCAGTTCTGTACATTAAAAAAAGCCAATCTTGCTATATTTTCAATTAAAATTATTATGAGAGCAATCAATAAAACGCAGCCAGTTTCCAAAAGACTGCCTACATTTTATCCTTCAAGTTAAGATGAAAATTCGTCATTAATTTGAGAGTTAGCGGTGATTTCACTATTCACATATTATTGTGCAAATACACTTGTAGATTATTTTTGTGTGCTGTCATTTCTTAGTCTTTGTTATAGCGATTTAAACATTTTCTAAACTATTTTTTTAATAAACATGGGTCTTCGATATTTGGGGTTTTAGGACTCTATACCAAACCATTTGAACACCATCCCAACACCGTGCCGACCCCATTTGATTTGTAGGGGATAAACTAAATTCCAACTGTTTTTTGGATCAATTGTCAAATTGGCTGAAAGAACTGTTCTGCCAATTCTTGATTGGTAAGAGTACACCCAGATATGACCAAGGTCAGTACAGTTTTAATTTGACACAATTGTTAATAGTATTTGCCTTGTTAGGATTCTGACCGCTATAAATACTCATTAAAGGTCTTCATCATGACCCCGCGTGTGTAAACGTGGGAACATGGCTCTATTGTAAATGGAGAGTCTGCTATAGAATTTGCAGGTTAGACGGTTCTAGACCCATTCTTCATATTTTATCTCGATGTAAATGGAGGATGAGCCTGGCATTCCTGTTTGGCACCATATAACCTTTCTTGTGTTGGTGCGCCGTAAAACCCAATTCAGTCGGTTCAGTAATACAGTGACAAATGAGCGTCTTTGTGGCCAGGATTGTAAAGACGCTGCGTCTAAAACTTTCTCGCCTCTCACTGCTGCTGGTTCGAATCCGACTGGAAGCTCAACTTGTCAGGTGAGAAAATGTCTATTCTTACGTATGGTGGGAGGTGTACAGTACTGGTTCTACCAAGGAAACGGGTAGTCTGCCTCTACCACAAAAATATTGATGCTGAAAATGACGTAAAACACCAATCAAACAAACTGGTATTCTGATATTGTAATAATCTTCATGTCTATTATTTCATGTATCTATGTATGAATCTGCTTCATCAAAACCTGCTTTATTTAACCATTATAGCAAAGTGTCTGTGATATTAACAAAGTATTTGTTGTTGTGTCGCCTGCATAGCATGGCAGACACTTAGGGATCACTGTGTCCGTCGTCTGTCGTCCTTCACACCTTAACCTGCAACCTAACCTCAGCGATAACTTGAGAAGTATTTGGCCTATGTTCATACAACTTCACACACATCTTCATGTTACCTAAGAAATGTCGTTGAGCATGTCCAATAACTCTGGCTTTCATTTAAGCACAGTTATGCTCCTTTTTGTAGTTTGATTGTACTTACCATTCTAGTTGTTTTAATCATAGTTATTAATGTACAATCAGTATATGGATCATCATGCATGCTTTTCTTAAGATTTATTTTAGTGCGCAAGTATATAAATGTAATTGTTCTGGAATTTAAATAAGGAATGTTAAATAAATATGTATGTATGCTTTTCTTAAAAAAACTAACCCGCCAAATAATGGCAAAATAACACTACAAAATCCTATACTGGCTGTATACCAGATATCGTCATTTTTATGTTGATCTGGTAATATATCTAAATCAAAACTAGTAATCTCATAAATATTTTTGCCGGTAGAGAAGCTTACCCCTTTGCCGTAAATATTCCGTGTTTACATTGTTCCTATTCTCAGTAACAAGTGTCACGTGACCGTTACTAAATATAGACTGAATTGGGCCGGTCGTTCGAGCTGAATGTAGTAGTTATCGTCATGTTCAGTTTATACCGAAAAATCCATGTTAGGGATGATGAAAACGTGTGTAGTTATTAATTGAAACATAAATATTATTAATTGAAACATAAATATACCATTGCATATGAACACACACACAAATTTATCTACAAAAAATATATATCTACAATTTAAAATGTTGTTTTCAACTGTAAGTATCGGATGTAATTTACTTCACTTCGACATTCATAATTTAAAGGGAAAGAACTGTCCGCAAATTTAAATTGATTGACGTGAACTAGTTGTTTTCGTTTACCACATACTTTTAGTTTTTTGTGCATGTCAAATTGATTCAATGATTCGACGTAAAAGGTCAGTTATTTTAAAAAGAAATTTTCCTGCGCATGCGCATTAGCGAGTGATTCCCCGATTGTGTTTTGTTTATAACGGTATTTATATAGGTAAACGAGTTGGTTTGAGAGTGTATGTTAACATTTCTAAAATATTTTTTCCTCTCCAATCGTCTGATGATAGTGTGTAGTGATTTGTAAAGTGGGGTCGAAAAATAAGCACAACATCGAGCGTTTTATTGATAATGACGAAATCTGGTGAATGACGATAACTGGTACACAACCAGTATCAAAACTCTGTTCATGTCATATAGGTTTATTCACAGGTTCTTAAAATACCCGTTATTGAATATGCGTAAGATGAATTATGAGTTGGTAACTCCTCATTCGACGCTCCAGTTTTGGGGTTTAAAGCCGTTTTTACGGCGTCTATAGTGTTTGAATTCTCGATATAACATTATAATATATGTAAATTATATAATAGGATTATTACTATAGTAACTTGTTCTGGAAGTTTGTATTACCTTGAGTAGGTAAATGCCAGATCAGGATCAAACGAGAGAAGGAGCTTCGAGTGTGAACCTGATCTGGCATTTACCTACAAGAGGAGCAAAAATGTTCTTTAGTGCAATATTTTCAAAAAATAAAACAATTATTTTTCTACATTATTTAAATATATTGTAAACTGATGTTGTTTAAGATATAAATGTGTTCAAGTTCCGTTCGAATTTTTTATAACAACACTGAGTGACAATCATGTTTTCTGCTTTACGTTTAACTGTATATTTGGCGGATTAAACCATGAATGTATGTATACAGTTACGACAATTTAAGTTTAAATTATATTTTATAATGTAAAATGTTATGTGTAACAGTGGATAATATGAATGGGCAAAAAAACTTACTGCTATTGTTTACATTTTCACTGTGGGACGGAAAACTTTATTTATATACTAGAAAGAAGATGTTTCGTTAATCGAGAATATCATGTAAGTTTTCTCACTGTTCAAAATATCCTGCAATTCTTAAGAATATTGTTAGACTTAAGCCCAAGTATGCAAATTTCAATCTCAAATATTTCTGTAAGTTTGAAGTATAAACATTCATAACAAGCGGCTATGTATAAATATTATGCATACTAATAAATAGCAGCTTCATACGATTGTTTATCTTTTGAAGGTCATAAAATATTTGGGAACGAATTTTCAGTACTTGAGCTCAAGTCGAAGAATAGTTTGAAGAATGGTTGGTGAATTCCAGCGCATCTGATTATACTGCCACTGTGGTCAAAGGTAAAACAAAATGATCATGCTGAATGTTTGTTAATTAGTAATTGTCAATCAAACAGTTCTGACAGTAGCAGTATGACTTGTTGATTTCTTCTTGTTTTATCCATTGACAGAATATACGTCCATTGTGTTTGTCTTCTGATTATGTTTTAACATTTTACATATGAGCCGCAACACACGAAAACGTCCCTTCGGACGTTTAGACGACAACGTCATAACGTAAAAATGTATGACGTCGGCCGGTAATCAATTAATTACTAATCAAATTATCGACATTTCTGTGTTTTACCTAATTATTATATCATAGGGAATATGTTTCTTAATATAAATAGTTGATGCTATTGAAAATGATAATTGATTATGTTTTTTGTTGTTATTTAATCAACGACGTCATCCAAGACGCCGACGTCAACGTCAAAATTAAAGGTGATTACGATCTTTAATTTTCAAATTGAGATAAAATCATTTTTAATTAAGATATTGTAGTGCCTCGCTATTTTGCATTCTACTTTCGTTTTCACGATTTGAGGTTAGATCGATCTTTTAGATTGATATTTGTAATTTATTAACATAATGATTACGCTTTCAGTCTAATTTATCATCTAGACTAGAATCTATAAAGTTACCTTTTTGTAACGAGTGTATTCAGCCAAATTCTAGCTGTTTATTCTTATCGCGTGTTGTTTACATTTACATATGAATCCTTCCGGCAACCATATTGCATCCGGAATTACGTTGCATGATGGGATTGTTTACCATAGCAACTATTTGTGCGGCGAATTCAAATCTGTCAATTCGATCTTTTGATTCAAGAAACTATCTTATTCCAAGGAGAATATTTGTTTTAAATGTAAGAGTCAGGTTATTTAATCATTACTCTATGTGTATGAAACTTTACTTACGCTACTTTAATTCAAAAAGTGTTTTAATTCATGTTTGAAATAGGCGAGTATCAAACCGCACTTATTTGTATGTGCGTTTAGCGCACAGGAAAAGCGCACATTTGACGTTGCGCGTTTTAGCGTTGTTAGTGCACAGTGCACATTTGCGCACTTGTGCGCCGCACAGTTTTATTTGTGCAGTATAAATAGCTAGATCGCCTGCAGATCTTGGACTCCCGAATTTTTCCAAAGGTAACACATAGTGTATTAGGTTGAACTTAGACTTTATTTTTGCATTTAAAATTCGATTATAGTAACTTTAATAAATAGATTCAATAGTAAATTTAGAATTTAAAACTATTTACTTTTAGAAGGTTTTGAATCGATATAAATATTTAATATAGAGATTATAATATTTATCAGCATATTGCTAGGGATTAAGTACTTAAAGTGTATTTCTAGTCAAAGAGAGTATTATTATTTATTAAGGAAAGTTGTTGTTTGTTATATATTACCGATAATTCTACGTTATATGTTTTCCTACTAAGATATAAATAAAGAGAGGGAAACTTACTTCTGATTTTATACTTTGTTGTTTACCCTTTAGTTTTCAATAGTTAGATAATCAATAGGATGTCCATATAAGTTAATTTTCCTCGGAGTCCATTTCATTTAAACGTTAAACGCTACCAGCACGTTACATTTATTGGCGGCAGAGCGGTGAGATCTGTTTAAATCAGCAGATCTAGAGATACGAACTTGAACGTTATTTTTTCAACAATATGCCTCGCAGAAGACAGCAGAGCGACAAACAGTCAACAAGCGACGATTATGACGATATGTCAGTGGCCAGTAATGACCACGAGGTTGTTTTCTCTACACAGACCATCAACAATCCTTCAGCAACAATGACCAACCGAGATGATACAACATGCGAAGTCAACCAAACCATCGAGGATACAGAGTCAGCACTGAGAGGTTACCATGAGCAGCAATTGATTAATCATAAGGACGACAGTCATCACCAAAGAGATTACATTTTTGATGATGAAGCAGACATTCGCATAGAATCAGGTCCTCATAGTCTTAGTAGTAGACCTAGTATTTCACTTCAGCATGATAGCGTAGATAGTATGGGTTTACCGGGTGTTAGTCAACAATATCAAATTGTTAATTTACTGAGTCATGTAGTTTCAGCTTTACAGGATTTAAAGAGCAACATGGTACCTAGTACCAATCTTAGCCTAAATGCAGACAGCCAGCAGGCAGGAGATGATTCCCACTCCGTGACAGCATCTACAAATCCTACTCCAAGCAGTACACGATCAAAAACTAGAAATGAGTACAACCACTTCGGTGAGGGCTCGAGTAGTAATAAACAACATATGTCACAAGATGAAACGCGACAAGCTGATTATGAGGACAACATACAATACAGGCCATTTAGGGAAAGCAACATTGCGACTGGTTTATCCCGTAATAGGGACAACAATAACATTAACTCCACATCAATGACTCGTCAGTCTCAAAATAGAGTTGAATTTAATGACACTGTGCAAGAATATGCCTACAGCCCTGTCGAGATGACCGATTCTTATCCTAGATCAACAGGAAATAGAAACTCCATGTACACCTACAACAACCGGTATCCAGAAGCAGGATCCCATCATCAACAGCCCCCTCATTTTGCTGGAAATTATCAACAACATAGAAATTATACAAATTTGGACAGAAGTCAAAATTCAACAAATAGACAATTTATTGGTCATCATGTGAAGCTGCCAGCATTCAACGGAAAAGATAGTTGGAAAGTATGGATCAACTGGTTTGAGGCAATCGCAGCTAGACAACAGTGGGATGAGGAAACCATGTTAGATCAGCTTTTACCACAGATCCAAGGTGAAGCAGGAGAGTTTGTTTTCACTCAACTTCCAAAACTAGTATTGTCGAGATATCCAACACTAGTTGAGGAGCTAAACAGTCGTTACAGAAAGGTAGAAACATCAAAGACTTTTGCAGCAAAATTCTCCCGAAGAGTCCAGAAGATTGGTGAAAAGGCTGAAGAATTTGCGGCCGACTTAAAACGATTATACGATAGGGCACACCAGGAGAGAGACAATGGCACAAGACAGGAAGATCTAGTGAGAAAGTTTCTGGATGGTCTTCGAGACGACGAAGCAAGGTTCGAGGTTGAGTATCACAAAGAACCTGACAATATAGATGATGCAGTCTACCATGTAGTGAACTTTATTCAGACAAGGAGGCGCAGTTCTCCAGACGTTTACGCAGAGAAGAAAGCGAAGAAGTATGCGCGAAGGACAAAGATGGACGAGCATTGTAGTAGTGAAGAAGACAGCATAGACGATAGTGAGACAGAGGAGATGGAATATGCATGTAGAGTACCAGTAAAGGACATGGTACGTCAAAAGTCAAAACTACCTGACAAAGAGACGCCCATTAAGCAGAAGGAAACGGAGACCCCAAAATGTGCAGAAACTGAGAGTAACAAGTTACTCAAACAGCTGTTAGAAAAGATAGAAGAGCTAACACAGGCTAATCAACAGAATAAACAAAATACAATTTCATCAAGAAATCAAGTATCCAAGAGAGATAATAGCAGAATTACTTGTTACAACTGTCAAGAGAAAGGACACTATGCCAGAGAGTGTCCAAACAAAAGGGAAGAGGCATCTGGTTATAGACACACTCAACAGAATAGAAGAGGGTACCATGAGCCCATTAATTCGCATGTATACAACACTAATACAAGCCATTTAAACTAGAACGGGCTTACCCTCAAGGCCAGAGGGAGGCCCATCCTATCAAACAAGGCCAAAATGAATTTGAAAGTTTGAAATCTGTAAAAAGGAGCAAGACATTAGCTGATGGAGTGTATGTCCAGGGTTTTATTCAAGGTCAACGGGTACTATTTACAGCAGATAGTGGCGCATCAAAAACAGTCCTGTCAAAGAAAGTGTACGACAAACTCAATGAAGATAAGCGTCCAACATTAACTAGGTCAGCTAGGTTAGTAGGCGCTGGGGGAGCATCATTCAACGAATATGGTAAAGCTGTTTTTGAAATAAAAATTGGAACATTAAGCATCAGTCAAGAAATCATACTTGCCGATATAGATGATGAAGGTCTACTGGGCGTAGACATCTTACAAAATGGAAACGGAGGACCAGGAGATATTCTGTTGAGTAAAGGAGTACTTTTACTTGATGAGCACGAAATACCTCTAATTCAAGTCGGTCTTCAGGGAAAACTTAGAAAGGTAACAGCGGCTGATCACTTTGTGATTCCTCCCCAGAGTGAAGCGGTGATAGACGTATATGTTGAACGCAGGGAATATGACGATTGGTGTGAAAGTTCTAACTATGTTATAGAACCAACCGAAAATTTCCACGACAAATACCCCCTGCAGATGGCGAATGTTCTCGTAGACATCAATGATGGTGTCACAAGTAAGGTTAGGGTGTTAAATCCTTTTCCAACCTCAGTTTCAATTAAACAAGACAGCGTAGTCGGTCAAGCGGAACTAATTGAGGCAATTCAGGCAGTAATCACCAATCGAGAACATGCAACAGATCAAGCAAATAACTGCACAGTACGTAGAGTTAAGTTCGAAAACTTGAGTGTTACATCTAAACAACTGTTAACAACCCCAGAGAAGGAAATTGAAGCAATCCCCACTCATCTCACTGAACTTTATGAGAAGGCCATAAAGGGTCGAACATTTGAAGAAAAACAGAAAGTGGCGAATATGCTTACTAGATTCAAGGACAGTTTTTCAAAACATGACTGGGATATAGGCCTCACCAGTCTAGCTGAACATTCCATAGAAACAGGTGACGCCCTACCAATCAAGCAAGCACCGAGAAGAGTTCCATTAGCTTTCGCTGATGAAGAGAAAAGGGCGATTGAGGACCTTCTCGCAAAAGGAGTGATAAGAAAAAGCACATCACCATGGGCTAGCCCTATCGTCCTTGTCAGAAAGAAATCAGGTGCAGTCAGACCTTGTGTTGACTATAGGCGTGTAACCGCGTTGGTGAAACCAGACGGTTACCCAATGCCGCGAGTTCAAGATTGTTTAGACGCTGTAGCAGGTGCAACATTATTTAGCACATTTGATCTCACTAGTGGATACTTTCAGATTCCTCTCAAGGCTGATGACATTAAAAAGAGTGCTTTCGTCTGTAAATTCGGACATTTTGAGATGGTTAGAATGCCTTTCGGACTAAATAATGCAGCATGCACTTTTCAACGAACTATGGAACTTGCATTACAAGGTCTTCAATGGGAAACTTGTTTGATATACATTGATGATGTCATTGTATTTGGGACACGTTTTGATCAGCACATGGAGAGAGTGAGACAAGTATTAGAGAGAATAGAGAAAGCAGGGCTAAAGTTGCGTCCAGACAAGTGTGAACTATTACAAGAAGAAGTCGTTTTTCTTGGGCATGTTGTGTCTGGTAATGGTGTAAAACCCAATCCACTAAACATCGCTAAGATAATCGAGTGGCCAACACCAACTAATTCAAAGCAGGTAAAGCAGTTCGTCGCCATGGGATCTTATTACAGAAAGTTTGTAAAGAATTTTGCAAAGATAGTAAGACCTATGGTTGATCTTACCAAAAAGGGTAAAGTCTTCAAGTGGGAAGCAGCTTGCAAGAACGCATTTGAAAACGTCAAAGCAATTTTAGTTAGTCCTGAGATTATTGGATATCCACTTCAAGATGTCGGTGAATTTGTTCTTGACGTAGACGCGTCAGATTTGGGTATCGGCGGTGTTCTTCACAAAGTACAAGAAGGAAGAGAACGCGTATTGTCGTATGGCAGTAGAGCACTCAACAAAGCGGAGCGGAACTATTGCATCACAGAGAAGGAGCTTCTGGCTATCAGATACTTTGTAGACTATTATAGGCAGTATCTGCTAGGTAGGCGTTTTCTTGTGAGAACTGATCACCAAGCATTGGTGTGGTTATTTAAGCTTAAAGAACCCAGAGGGAAGATAGCACGCTGGATAGAGATTTTGGCTCAGTACGACTTCTCTATTGAATATAGGCCTGGTAAGAAACAGGGACACTGTGATGCTTTGTCGAGGTGTGAAAACCCAAAGGATTGTGACTGTCCTCTACAAGATACCAACGAACCACTCAGGTGTGGACCTTGCAAGAAATGTAAGAAAAGGGCAGAGGATATGATGCATCAGGGCTTCTATGATCACGTCGAGTTTCCTGTGCCCGCAGTTTCATTAGAAAAGGAAAATAGCAGCTGTCTAAAGCAGATAGAGGAGGTAGTTAGAACAACTCAGCAACAGGAAGCCAGCGATCAGCCCGATCCATCTAACGAAGAAGATCCAGCTAACAGCAAGACTTCACAAAACGACTATAACTGGTCATGGGCTGGTGGTCAGCAACTGGCAGATATTAGACTTCTTCAAGAAAGTGACCACGATATAGCACCAATTCTTAAGGCAAAACTAAGAGACCAAGTAGTGAGGACGTATTATCATTTAGTTCAGCTTCTCGACATTATTGGGTACTTTGGGACGTCCTAATAGTGAAACAGTGTATACTGTTTAAGAAGTTCGTCAGAAAGAATGGCTGTGGTGAACATTGTCAGTTTGTTGTGCCACAGTGCATGAAGAAAGACATGTTATTCCAAATGCATAACTCCATTTTATCTGGTCATCTCGGTTGCAAGAAAACCAATGAGAAATTACTACAGCGCTGTTACTGGTATTCCATGAAAGGGGACGTCGGGATACATGTGAAACAGTGTGATATTTGCGCAGCAGATACAAAACCAATGAAGACGCCAAGAGCCCCTATGGGTTCGATCACTACTGGAGCACCATGGGATGTGGTAGCAACCGATTATTTAGGACCTCTCCCCATATCACCACGTGGTAATCGATATATCTTACTACTAACCGACCATTTCAGCAAGTATGTAGAGGTTCTTGCAGTGCCTGACCAGACCGCCGAGGTGTGTGCACAGAGAATACTCAACGACTTTATCTCTCGATGGGGTTGTCCTCTGTCCATTCACAGTGACCAAGGGAGAAACTACGAAAGCAGGGTATTTAGGGAAATGTGTCGCATGCTCGAGATTAGGAAGACAAGAACAAGTCCACGAAATCCCAGTTGCAATGGTCAATCGGAGAGGTTTAACCGAACACTTCTTCGAATGACCAAAGCATATTTATGCGGCGAACAAGCAGAGTGGGACCTACACCTTGGTTGTCTTGCGGGAGCTTACCGAGCTACCCCAAACGAAGCAACCGGTTTGACGCCAAACTTACTTACCATGGGTAGAGAGGTTAGATTACCATCCGAACTGGTTTTCTGTAGTTCCACAGCTAACGACAATGAGCAAGTGACATCGTATGGCGACTATGTTAATTTGCTACGGGGTAGAATGCAACACGCGCATGAGGTGGCGCGAAAGCATCTATCGTCATCCGTGAAACGAAATAAAGAGTTATACGACGCTAAGGTGGCTCTAAATAAGTACGAAGTAGGGGACCTGGTGTGGTACTTGGCAGAAGCAAGAACAGTTGGAATAGCTCACAAGCTCGAAAGGACTTATGCAGGTCCATATGTAGTGAAAACGAAGATGTCACAAGCAAATTTCATTATCCAGATGGATAGGAATGGCAGTGAGAAACTTGTGCATCACAACAAGCTCAAACCATATGAAGGAATCACACCCCCGAGATGGATTTTGCATGTGAAGAAGAACTGGAGTAAGAACAAAGAGACTACCAGTAAAGAATAGAGCTAGAAGTCAAGATAGGAACTAGCTGAGAGAGTAAATGATTTTAATCAAGTTTTAAAGATGTGTATGCTGTAATACATTCATCTTTTGTTAGTTTGTAAATTTATTGTTGTTTTTTTGTTTGTTTTTTAAAGTGTGTATTTTGATGGACAATTAGAAGTATGTAGTTAAAATGTAGTAATGGGAATTATGTTTTTCCTAGATGTAAATAGATGCGAGTCGACTGGTGTATGCTGAGAAAGCAGTTCATCACAGATCCAATGAGAGGTGTTTCATTATGTGATATGTTAGAATACACAGAAATAAAAGTATCACCTTTTCAGAGTTTTACTAACAGTTTGTCGACCAGATGCATGCTGAGAAAGTTGTTGCAGAATTCAACATGATTCAACGCAGAATCGATTTAAGAAGTAAATAGTGAAATAAGCTATAGTATTAGTGGACTCGACCAAGCTGAGATAGCGCAGTCGTATAGATCCACTGATTCAACGTATAATCGGATAAGAAGATTATGTAAATATGTAGAACACAAAATAGTAGCTAATTTTAGTAATAGAAACTATGACTTTTCATAGTTTGTAACGTAACTAGTGGACCGACTAAGCTGAGATGGTCGTCGCAGAACTCCACTTCGTTCAACGCAGAATATATGGGAACTTATACTGGTGACGGCGGACATGACACGAAGCTAAGACGAGGAATAATCAAGGGACGGTGTATGCAGTAGACAGTAGTATGAAGATGTGTAAATAATTACACGGGATAGTGTAACTGACAGAGAGTGGGTTATTACGACAGATGCTAAAACAGTCCTAGATAAAGATGATCGAAAGATGTTAGAGAGATATATAAAGAGAACCGACAGACAAAGGTGAAGATTTTCTGTGAAAGAGAGAAGGGTCTAACTACACCACCGGGTCACTTGAAGTTTTAGTTTGCCAGCAGAACGGTCACAGAAGTAAAATGTTAAGAGACGTATACCATGATCAAGTGGCAGTAATACCTATGAGAATGACAACACAACCACAGATGTGTTTTATGATTTAATTTTTGTAATAACATACATATATTATATATGGTTATTAAACTGGATTCAACCAAATAAGAGAGCAGTTGAAGTTTGTCATGTCATTCAAGAGGTCTAAACTTCTGTTTACCAATAGTCTTAGCACTACAACGATTTTGTTTGTTTGTCTTCTTCAGAACAAGATGTCAACCGTGAGCGATCGAGGACGTCGGGCATACCAGTGTCTCAAATGTTTACATCGGTATGACAAGGTGTACATAGAGGCGAGGTATAGAGTTAGAGAACACATCATGAAGCACCATATCTGCCAGGATGAGACGCCCTTTCATTGTAGATTGTGCCTGTTCCGATGCATGAAGTGGGAGGAGTTGCTGGCGCACACCACAACGTTCAGGAGGCACCGGATCATGTTTCGGGAGAAAGGTGTAGTGGACACTCCAGAAATGCTTGTCGCCAACAAGAAACCGTACATCATATCAGACGTCGATATGGTAGCTTTGTCGGCGGAAGCTTCAAACCTCCACTGGAAATCTTTGGCTGAGAGGAAGGGACACACCACACCAACACCCGATATGTTGACACAGGCCATGAACACGGCATTCCCGTTGAGTTTCCCAGATGAGTCAGCAGGATGGGACGCTCAACAAAGTGTACTTGCCCCACTGCCAACTTTGATTGACCTTTTCCCTCAACTAGATGGTGATGAGCGACACGTCAGGCATATGCTACCAACACCACCATCAATGCCACATCAATCAGAATCACTCACCTCACATTTGTTTACACCAGCTTCACTGACCACACCATCATTTGTGTATAGATCACCAGCATTTGTACAGAGGTCACCTTCATTCATGCATAAATCACCAGAATTACCACCGAGGTCACCAGTATTATTACAGAGACCACCATCAGCACCATTGACCACACTACCACTACTGTGTCAAAATCAAGCCAGCACACATACAGCGGTAATCACCTCACAGTACTCACCAATTGCATCGGCAGCAACGACATCTACCAGACCACCTGTACACTCTGACGTGACAACGACATCTACCAGACCAACTGTAGACTCTGACATGACAAGGACATCTCCTGCTCCAGAGAGCATATTGGCTTCATTACTGGGCACACCAAGCCGCGATATGAGACCTTTGTTAGCCCCAACAAAAACCATGAAGCGTGCCAGAAGTGTCTCGGAATCATCCAGTTCCTCATCATCAACGACCACCTCGGATGCTTCCGACGTAAGGAACAAGACCTTAGTGGAGATACACGACACCCTGAAGCTCAACTCGGCAACCATTTGCAAACTGTTGGAAGACAACACCAGGGCAGTAAGAAGGCAGGAGAGAGCCATGGTAGATATGAAAGATGCCCTCCAGTCTCTTACTGCTCTGCTGAAGCCTGCCCAGCCAAAGGACCATCCTCCACCGCAGAGTTCCTACAAACGGACGAAGGAAGATCGACCATCTCCGAGAAAAGGAAATAAGAAAAACAGATGGAAGAGATTATAATTTATATCATACGCCATATAGAGGACAATTTATTACATATGCCACATAGAGGACAATTCTAGTACGTTTATTTACATAGAGGATATTTCAAGTGCGTATACCTACATAAGCCATACAGAGGACATTTCTAGTGCTAACATTTAAGGAAGAAACATTTGAGGAAGTTTCTAGTGCTAATATGTATGGAAGGAACAATCAGTGACACTTTCACAACAGTGAATATTACTTTTAGGAACAGTTGTAACTTGTTTACCAACAAATACTTTATTGGTGTGGTTTTATATTTATTGCATAATGATGTATACATGTATTTAAACATGTACAGTAATACTCATGTTAAGAGAATGTTGGAAGTGATAGTCATATAGGTCATGTTTAAGGAATAGTTATGTAACGTTTAAGATGTTATTTTCAAAAACGTTTAATTCTAAATTGTGATAGGAAAAGCTTTAGGGTTTCTCATATACTAGTATGTTAATGTTTAATTAATAGGGTAAATGGGTTATTATGTTTAGCTCATGTTCTGAGTGCTAACTTGAACTCACTTTCAACATATTTAATGTCATTATTATTGTTAACTTTGTATTTGCAATTTGTAAGGTGTTAGGAGGACCTTTAACACATTAAGAGGGGGGTAATGTAGTGCCTCGCTATTTTGCATTCTACTTTCGTTTTCACGATTTGAGGTTAGATCGATCTTTTAGATTGATATTTGTAATTTATTAACATAATGATTACGCTTTCAGTCTAATTTATCATCTAGACTAGAATCTATAAAGTTACCTTTTTGTAACGAGTGTATTCAGCCAAATTCTAGCTGTTTATTCTTATCGCGTGTTGTTTACATTTACATATGAATCCTTCCGGCAACCATATTGCATCCGGAATTACGTTGCATGATGGGATTGTTTACCATAGCAACTATTTGTGCGGCGAATTCAAATCTGTCAATTCGATCTTTTGATTCAAGAAACTATCTTATTCCAAGGAGAATATTTGTTTTAAATGTAAGAGTCAGGTTATTTAATCATTATTCTATGTGTATGAAACTTTACTTACGCTACTTTAATTCAAAAAGTGTTTTAATTCATGTTTGAAATAGGCGAGTATCAAACCGCACTTATTTGTATGTGCGTTTAGCGCACAGGAAAAGCGCACATTTGACGTTGCGCGTTTTAGCGTTGTTAGTGCACAGTGCACATTTGCGCACTTGTGCGCCGCACAGTTTTATTTGTGCAGTATAAATAGCTAGATCGCCTGCAGATCTTGGACTCCCGAATTTTCTTCTAAAGGTAACACATAGTGTATTAGGTTGAACTTAGACTTTATTTCTGCATTTAAAATTCGATTATAGTAACTTTAATAAATAGATTCAATAGTAAATTTAGAATTTAAAACTACTTTCTTTTAGAAGGTTTTGAATTGATATAAATATTTAATATAGAGATTATAATATTTATCAGCATATTGCTAGGGATTAAGTACTTAAAGTGTATTTCTAGTCAAAGAGAGTATTATTATTTATTAAGGAAAGTTGTTATTTGTTATATATTACCGATAATTCTATGTTATATGTTTTCCTACTAAGATATAAATAAAGAGAGGGAAACTTACTTCTGATTTTATACTTTGTTGTTTACCCTTTAGTTTTCAATAGTTAGATAATCAATAGGATGTCCATATAAGTTAATTTTCCTCGGAGTCCATTTCATTTAAACGTTAAACGCTACCAGCACGTTACAATATCAACATAAAAAAAAGAGATTTTTAAAGAGAAAATCACCGTGTTTCATAAACAACAAAAAACATAAAATGTGAACATTTTGTCTGCAGGGTCGTTTTCGCGTGTTTCGGCTCATATCTTTTATATTTGCCCGAGTTATACCCCTTTTCATAAAACTAACATTAACCTAAGCTAGCTTGTAACTTGGCAAAATAGTATGACACTTTGTACAGTTGTTCCGTATTATGTATTCAATGCCATTGGCATGTCCAATAACTCCAACTCATTTTGGCAGAGTTATTCCCCTTTTAATAAAATAAAATAACCAAATATTGACATAACATGTCACTTATAGAGTTCTTCCTTATCAATTACTCGTTGCCAGTGTCACTCTAGTAATATTGTCCTTGCTGTGAAATAAGCACATGGCAGGCAACTTCTAGTTTATATAGTAATTGCACTTTTACAATTCAGCTAAATGTGCAATGATAGTTAGCGCCGTCATGTAATGGTTAGCATTTCGGCTTAGAAATCCAGGCATCATCCGCTAACCCTGGGTTAGGACTGAATTTGAATTAATTATCAAAATACTAAATGTATTTCCCACCTGATGAGACTTAAAAGCGAAGTATAGTTAGCTAAAATGTCCAGTGTTATAAATACGCTTACACATTAAGAAACTGATAAGTCAGTGGGCTTCAGGATAGGCATGAGTGTCAGGGACGAACCAGAGATCAGGGATGAACCGGAGATCTAAGAAGTACAGATCGGTCATTTACTCAAATCTGACATAATCACGTATGACACAAGGTAATACTGCATAATCGTGTTCTCCATTTCCATTTCAAGATATACGTATGATATTATTTTCTTAATTTCGAGACCATTTGCAGTTGACTTTTGTGGAAAGAAATGGCAATGACTATATTGTTAAGACGTATTGTAAAGTGCATTTGTAAAACTTCGATTTTTTCTATCTGAAAACGTTAGTTGTGAATCTCTGCCTTGTGACACCTCGGAATGAACCCATTTAATGGTTCCCAGCCTTCTTTGATAGTATAGAGTTCAATGGTAAACCCTGTGATTGTTACATCATTGAAACATCAAATCAGCTTTTCAGATCAACCCAAAACCAGCTAAAATAACATTAAATCAATCGAAATTGTTATCTGATGTTTGTTCTCCTGAAAGATTTTTAGCAAAGATCCGTACACACCTAATACATTACAGTAAGAGAGTTTATTGATTTGGATCACATACCTAATATTAGTAATGTCTGGCCTGAACAAACTGGTCAATTGTTGTCACAACATGAGGTAGAACTGCCCCAGTGTGGCATAGAAACTGAATACCATGGTTTTGAATTGAATGGGGGATCAATAACCTGCTATTTATTTCCCATTTCAACCCAGTATGAACTAGGCTGTTAAAGGTTGGTGATAAAACAAAATTCATTCATTCCTGTGTATATTATTGGGCAAATCCAATGTCAAGGGGTGCTGTTTTGATAGTGGGTAGTCGTGTTTTACATATTTGGTTGTGTGTAAACATTACAACTACGCGTGTGTAAAATTGAGTAGACCATGGTATAACTGCCGAATCTGTCATTTATAGCACGGCTGAACTATACCGGCATTTATAGCACGGTTTAGGCTCAGACTTTCAGGTTTATGAAAATTATATCATAAGCAAGAACAAAGGAAAACCATTAGAGCTATGGTACAAGTATAGGATAGAGCATGAGTTTTGCACGTGTACGGGGAGATAATGCACGAGCGTCCGTACACGTGCAAGACTCGTGCTCTATTGTATTTGTACAACAAAACTAACATATGATGTGTATATCCTCGGGTATTACACGATGCATAGTGTGTATTTAGGATATTGTGGTACAAAACATTATTACTGGGTAATGCCACTTACAGAATGAATATGACTAAATGGATGGATGAAATGAATGATGGATGAATGAACGAATGAATGAATGAATGAATGAATGAATGAATGAATGAATGAATGAATGAATGAATGAATGAATGAATGAATGAATGAATGCGATTGGCTGCAATAATCAAAACATGGGTTATGCTCATGCCGCGTGATAATGCTATTTCTTGATTGGATCGAGCCGTTATTTTTACTGGAAACTGCAACGCCCTTGCACATGCGTAGTTGGATAAATGGCTATGGTACAAAACATTTATAGTATATTTTTCTCGTATGCGATTTATACTGCACACTCGGGCCTACGGCACTCGAGAAGCAGTATAAATCGCATATACTCGAAACATTACGCTAAAAATATTACATATTGTAGGGCAATCTAGAACTATTCAGACTCTTTCAGAATAGCGGTTTAATGTCATGGTCCTCTTGTTTTGCAAATACGCATAATTGAAAAAGGACACGGTCTTATTGTAATACAATAATAAACACAAAGGATATCGAATACCAGGAGGGACCTGGTTAAGTACTGACAAGGATAGAAGGCTGCTAACTTATAGTTACTGCAGTTTGTGAATATGAAATCCGCCGGGCTTCAAAATAGTTTTCCGATCGAATTTAGGATTAAGTAGTTGAGGAATATTAATGTCAAATGCTTCGAGAATGCCTCTTTATAAAGATGATTTTTTTTTGGGAATTCCTTTAAAACGGGCATATACATTATCAACAACTTTACAAGGTCGTATACTTATATTGTTCTATTTTTGTATGTATTCAAACAAACATGTATCTACATGAACTAAGTACATTTGTTTCACAAAATGTTCAACATACAATTACAGTTCAGTTAAATATTACAATGAAACACTTTCTTATATTGCATTGCTTTTGCATACATAAATAAATAATAAATTAAATAATTGGCGATCTTGGGGTTAAATCTGGCCCCGTTCCTGGGGTTACAGTTTAACAGTAAAATCTTTAAAACATCTATCACTGATGCTACAATAGATAGGGTCTTATATATTTAACGTAGCACAAGCATGTAATCCTCTTCCAAGTTTGTTCAAATAGGCACCATGGGATCAAATCTGTCTCGGTGCCAGTTGTCAAATGTTTTATATATAGTGAACAACTTTCAAACATCTCTGAAACAACACGGCATAGAGTTCATATATTGCATGTAGCATACGCCGATGGCCCTCTACCAAATGTTCAAATACTGACTCTGGACTCGCCCCGGGGCTCGCATGTTTTACGTAAAGTTATATAGAAAAATCCAAAAAAATATCTGAAACTATAAGAGCTATATGTCTAATATGCTGCATGTACTGTTTGTTCAAATGATGACATTGGTGTCAAATTTGGCCCCGCCAAAGGGTTCACATATTTTACTCGTACTTATATGGTCCTCTATCAAGTTTGCTTTATATTTTGATCCTGTAGTTAAGTTTTGGCATGCTCCGCATAGCTAGCCAATCGAAAATAGAGTTCGGTTAGCAAATCTTCTTCTAAACTTTCCTGAGTTGCTTGATCTGACCCACTATTGTTACTGTCTACAATGGACAAAGGTCATCATCATTTTTATACTGTCACAGGTTACGAGTCTGACTTATTCATGATCACTTTCATACTATATTGAACTTTTTCGAAAATTTATGGCACTATCATTGTGCAATGCACCGCATGTTGAGCAGTTGACCCATTTACAATTCGCCACTAAGCTTCAGCTTTCCTATTTGAATGTGCAATGACAGATTGTGGACATTATGATAACGTTTGTTTGTCTTCAATCTTGTCTTGTCAAGCTCTTAAGATCTCACTACACACTTAGCTCCCTTGTATGTGACTGTAGGTTGATTCTTACACCATAAAAAGTAGAGGTGTGTTCTTCGGTTTGAGATATTTTTAATAATTGGCCATGGATATTTTCTTTTCCTGTTGCAGGTGAGAAAACAATAGTGTGAGATTGGATGAACAGCGATTAGACGACACTGACAGCAAAATGTGACACATTTGTGGGTGCTCAAAATGCGTATGAATTTAGGTGCAAACTGTTTAGTGAAAGCCGAAAAGAGTACCTTGCCTGACACCACTCGCATTTAAAAAAAAAAAAACTGGGCTATGTACCAGATTTTATGGATTTTTATGAGCAGCAATAACTGTATTTTACCAAAAAAATACTTTTAGACTTTAAAGGTTTGATTCAGAATGGGAAATTGGACTTTATTCCCTATGGCCAACACAGTAAAATCGAAGTGTGTAGTGAGACCTTAACGATTATTATATTGTTGCTCTGGCTGCTGCCAAGTAATAGAGTACTTGCTGTGTGGCTTTCTAGTTTTTTTAATATTCATTGACAAGTAACTCCCTGTTTGTTAATCGTGTTTATACTGCAATAGGCTAGGAGTCTGACACGTTCACTCCATATATATTCATCTTACCTGTACTACAGACATGTTTACTCCCTGTTAATTCATCGTATGTATATATACACAAACTGGCGTGTTTATTCCCTCCATATTCATGCAACTTATTAATTTTGCAATATGGTACACGGTTTGTATTAATAGTATTTATATTGCAAGTAGGTATCTTCCATTGTATAGTTTTACCGAAGTATGTAGGTTTCTGGTAATCCTACATGTTCATCCAAAATAAAGATAACTAAAACTGATATCTATCAATTGAGATTTTTCAATCCACCAACTTTAAATGCAATCATTGCAAGAATAAGGATTCCAACGGAATATGTTCCAATAGCGGCAAAGTTTCTAGCCATATGCTCCTCTGCGTTGGGGAAGAATTCATCCATGTAGACTGTGCCATTTCTAATACACGCAGTACCTTAAACAGAAGTATTCATTTTGCCACAAACAGTTATGACACAAAACATATAAGATACCTTCAGCTACGTTTCACAGTTTTGTTTTTATATTCATTACGTGGCCCCACCTTAATCCCGTTAAGAGATGGGAAAGCTTATATTAGCAGGATTTTATAACGGATATTTCGACAATAAAACATGTTTAAAAATATTTTTTTACTGATAAAATTGCGATAACCTGTTCAAAATTGCCTTTTAAATGTTTTAATTTGACAATATGTAAACTTTTAAAGACGAAATTAAGGTGTTATTTCATACCCTAGCCAACCCCGTTTTCGCTACTTGGAGAAGGGGTTGGATGGGGTAGGGAAGTTAATACCACGTAATGGTCTCAAGGCTGAGATGCAATATAACTCAGATTTAGCAGGACATAGTCAACTCTATTTGCCAGGAAGTCATTATTCTTTACATATCTTATGATCTGTGGGCAGTCTACTTTCTTCACCATGTTATCTTGCATCTCACATACATGGGGGGCACTCCTCAGTTTCGCATGAATGTCCATGTAAATCAGAAAGAAATCAACTAAGCATCTTTTAGGTCCATTGATGGTCTTTATAATAATTATGAAGCACATGTTTGATGTTTTTTTCAGTTTTGATTACTTCTAACTTTATTTTGGTGTATTGGAATATGCATTCTTTGGGTTTTTTGGAGGCTATAAATAGAAAAATGTGAACCAATCAAAAACTTCCTAAAAGTAGTTAAAATGGCTGATTTTCACTGACGAGGAGATAAGCGTGGAATAACTTTTTAAAATGCCGGACTAGGTATGTAAAATTTAGCATTTCCTGATATGCAAGAGCATTATGAGTGCAGACATGACCCTGATATGTGTAGGAAATTTTTTTATTTTTATTTATTGACATTTGAAATATTGCTAAAATTGCATTTTTAGCATGTTTTAAGGGGTGGGGTAATCTTAAAGAAATGGGACTAAAGTTGTACAGAAAATGCTTTTTGATACTTTTATTTGATATGGAAACATGGGTAATTTTATTGTCTTCTAAGAAATGTATGACACAATGATGATGTGATTTATTTTTGCTCAAGGATTCAGGCTAAGAGCTTGTCAAGTGTTTGATGATTGAGAAATGTACATTGAACTGTGGAGTGCCCCCATGCTAATACCTTTTATTAAGTCTGTGCTTAATTATACGACCCGTCTACTTTCTTCAGCATACTTATACATATGTACCAATCATATATAGCAGATTTATCTTCATTAATAGACTGGTCACTCTATTTTCAACTTAATCACAATGACGAGTAGCCTGTAGTCTTCACAAACAGTAGTACGTAATATTCAAATTGTGTTCAAGGATCCAAACTGGTATTTTGAAAAAAGCATTGTTTTTATAGTCAGGAAATATCTTTATTATCCTCTGATTAAGCATTGCTTAGCATTTCTTTAGCGTTCAAACAATTGATGTGTCGAGGAATATACATTTAAACATCCTGAATGTTTTATATAACCATATAAAGAATAAACAGCCAACACAATACGTTGCTTTATCAGAGTGGCGAAAACTCTTGACTTTTTGATCGGATTCAGGGCAAAAGAGTGTAAACAAAACGCTCGTTTCAGGTAAATTCATAACTTGTTTAATAGTTATCGAATGTTATTCAAATGCACATACCCCTCCATAGTGAGATCTTTCACATAACCTCCATAGTGAGATCTTTCACATACCCCTCCATAGTGAGATCTTTCACATACCCCTCCATAGTGAGATCTTTCACATAACCTCCATAGTGAGATCTTTCACATAACCTCCATAGTGAGATCTTTCACATACCCCTCCATAGTGAGATCTTTCACATAACCTCCATAGTGAGATCTTTCACATAACCTCCATAGTGAGATCTTTCACATACCCCTCCATAGTGAGATCTTTCACATAACCTCCATAGTGAGATCTTTCACATACCCCTCCATAGTGAGATCTTTCACATACCCCTCCATAGTGAGATCTTTCACATACCCCTCCATAGTGAGATCTTTCACATAACCTCCATAGTGAGATCTTTCACATAACCTCCATAGTGAGATCTTTCACATAACCTCCATAGTGAGATCTTTCACATACCCCTCCATAGTGAGATCTTTCACATAACCTCCATAGTGAGATCTTTCACATAACCTCCATAGTAAGATCTTTCACTTACCCCTCCATAGTGAGATCTTTCACATAACCTCCATAGTGAGATCTTTCACATACCCCTCCATAGTGAGATCTTTCACATACCCCTCCATAGTGAGATCTTTCACATAACCTCCATAGTGAGATCTTTGACATAACCTCCATAGTGAGATCTTTCACATACCCCTCCATAGTGAGATCTTTCACATAACCTCCATAGTGAGATCTTTCACATAACCTCCATAGTGAGATCTTTCACATACCCCTCCATAGTGAGATCTTTCACATAACCTCCATAGTGAGATCTTTCACATACCCCTCCATAGTGAGATCTTTCACATACCCCTCCATAGTGAGATCTTTCACATACCCCTCCATAGTGAGATCTTTCACATAACCTCCATAGTGAGATCTTTCACATAACCTCCATAGTGAGATCTTTCACATACCCCTCCATAGTGAGATCTTTCACATAACCTCCATAGTGAGATCTTTCACATAACCTCCATAGTAAGATCTTTCACTTACCCCTCCATAGTGAGATCTTTCACATAACCTCCATAGTGAGATCTTTCACATACCCCTCCATAGTGAGATCTTTCACATACCCCTCCATAGTGAGATCTTTCACCTAACCTCCATAGTGAGATCTTTCACATAACCTCCATAGTGAGATCTTTCACATACCCCTCCATTAAGAGATCTTTCACATAACCCTCCATAGTGAGATCTTTCACATACCCCTCCATAGTGAGATCTTTCACATACCCCTCCATAGTGAGATCTTTCACATAACCTCCATAGTGAGATCTTTCACATACCCCCCCCCATAGTGAGATCTTTCACATAACCTCCATAGTGAGATCTTTCACATAACCTCCATAGTGAGATCTTTCACATAACCTCCATAGTTAGATCTTTCACATGCCCCTCCATAGTGAGATCTTTCACATAACCTCCATATATCTTTCCTCCGCCGCAAATGGTAATTTGATTTATCTAGTACTTTCTGAGATTAGCCCTCCCAAAGTCTTGGAAGCGATATTTGAACACAATTCGTTAATTATTAAGGAAGTTATTAAGAAAAACCCTACCTGAAACGAGCGCTTTGTTTACATATTTTGCCGTGAAACCGATCAATTTAGGTCGTCACGTGGTTTCGCCACCCAGTTAATGGGTTTGATTCAGGGCATTATGGCAAACTACCCATTGTACTCAAACTTCTTCTTAATATGAAAAAGTGTTAGACTAATTATTTGCTCAACATTACTGCGGTCAGAAATATTTTAAAGTCTAAAACCAATTAATTTTTGTTTCTGTTACCGTTTGAGCTATACCAGATAGGATAATGTTTCTAATGTAATATAGTTAACATATATGTAAAATGTATCCAAATAGGGTAAATACTGTTTCCCTTGTTCCACTTACGGTTTTGTGGAGTGCGTGGTCTAGTGGTAGAGCGCCGAGCTCCAGATCGAGAGGTCGTGGGTTCGATCCTCGCCGCGGCCACGTTATTTATCCTTGAGCAAGATAATTAATCCACATTGCTTGTAATGGTTCTACCCAGGAAGCCATCGAAAGTGATTAATCTAAGTTGCAATAACTTGTTTCGCAATCGATGTAAAATAAATATGTTTAAACTAAACTTACGGTTATCCGGCCACTCAAATTCCAGGCCCTCAAACTCATTTGCTACAAATATTTCTGCGGCATATTTGTGGATAAGACCCCAGCTTAACCACTCTAATGGATCAACTAGCGTCTGTATATTTCTGGAACATAACGATAGAGGTGTAATATTACATAAATTTACATTTTAACCGGTTTTCAAAATACATACTTTCTAATTTATATTACAGTTATATTACAGTTATGCCCATCGGAAGACTTACTACTGAGAACACATTAATATAACTTAATTAAGCACAGTGGTGATCCGATTACAAAAAACAAACTTAAAGTATGAGTGCCGTCACTTTCAAAATTCTCTGTCGTACCAGAAATAAATCCAAGATAGATAGTTTTATTCAAAAACACCAAATACTAAGCAAGACTACGAGTTTATACAAGACTAACATAGGCAATCATTTTTTCTCCACGTTACAAAATGAGACCTACCTCTAACGGCATTTTAGTATTTATCAAAACGACAGACATTACATGTTTCTGTGTCTAAAACATCTTAAACATACCAAGCTCTATGTATAAGACAGCTTTAATTTCAAATATAAAACATTTCAATTGAAAATTGTTTGTTTCTTTGTTTGCATGGTGTTTTTCGTCATTTTCAACATGCAATGTTATATTTGACGGTCGATTTTTTTGTGGTGGAGGCAGACCACCCACTTTTCCTGGGTAGAACCATTTCCCTTTAAATTATGAATGTCATTTTGGCAGATTTATGCCCCTTTTTCTGTTTTATAAAGCTTAAACCTGTAACCTAACCTTGGAAATAAGCACACGGCAGGTGACACAAATATTCCATGGAACACCCTTCTAGATGGAACTTCCATTGAAACAAATTGTCAATTTGTCGTCAGTCAATTTTATAACTCCAAAACCGTTTAATGGTGTTTCCATAAAAAAAAGAGGTATTTGTCAAAATATTTGATCCTAAAAGATTACTTGAAAACAGTTAAAGGAATTGTTATCTGAATAAAAACATGGAACACTAGAGATGTTTTTTTAATTTATTTGTTTATATATCTCTTTCTGCCATCAAATAATAACATAAGGCGGTATCAGTTATAATTAATCATGTATTTGTCATTTCATACAGGCCACCAATGAGGTGATCAGCCGGGTGCCCGAGGCCACTCAGAGCGAGATGCAGGCTGCAGTTGACTCTTGTAAGAAGACCTTCGAGACATGGTCTGAAACGACAGTGTTGACACGACAGCAGTGCATGTTTCAGCTGCAGGCACTCATCCGAAAAAACCTGGTGAGCAACAGATTCATTAATAACAAAATTACACATAAAATCTTGTGTAAGTTGACAACAGTATAATGGTCCATCAGACCTTCATTATTTTTAATATGTGACAATTGCCTTGTGAACTCAATGTCTTATAAATTAGAAAAAATAATGTTATTTTGCCAAATAAAAAATACCGGTACCTAAACAACCTTAAAGCCAAGGAAATAAGTCGAGTACCTCTGCTATATATATGATCTTAACTATTTCTGGTACACCGGTTACTCGGAACTTCAGGTTCAAGTTATGGTTATGTCTAATTGAGATTATAAATACCAGTACTTCATTTTATGTACACATCAAGTATACAATAGCCTTTAAATCATGGCAGTCCTGATGTAAATATGCATGGTTTGTAAATATGCTTCATGTTTCTTTGTCTCGTGTCTGATCTCATGTATTTATTTATTGATGAAGACAATGTCATGCATGTACTTATTTTGCAGCCTGAGATTGCCAAGTTGATCACATTAGAACAAGGCAAGACATTGGTGGATGCAGAGGGAGATGTCATGAGAGGGTTACGTGAGTACTGCAATATCTTGATTGTTAAATATTCCACATAGAATATTCCACACACTCCAGCATCCCATTTTTGTAGCATGGTCACAGACAATTCTCTTTGTTCAGACGCAGGTGTAAATCGTTCAATTGAAAATAAGACCTGTCAGAATAACTGTGAGAATAACAGTAAGAATAACTGAAATAGAGCTGAAATGGACATGCTACAAAACAAATAGAGTATGGTTTCATTTTGTTGGTTAATTTAAACACCTCGATGTTTAAATGAACCAACTCAATGAAACCATACTCTATCTATTACGTATTCTATTCACATTGATTATTCCACATTGATTATTCCATACATTCCAGTTTCTCATTTGTTTTCTGTTTACTTTTAATATTCCACATAGAATATTCCACACACTCACTCCAATATCTCACTTGTTTTCTATCCACATAGACTATTCCACATAGAATATTCCACTCACTCACTTTCAATATCTCACTTGTTTTCTATCCACATTGAATGTTCCACACAATCCAATATCTCACTTGTTTTCTGTCCAAATAAATATTCCACATAGAATATTCCACTTACTCACTTTCAATATCTCGCTTGTTTTCTATCCACATAGACTATTCCACATAGAATATTCCACTCACTCACTTTCAATATCTCACTTGTTTTCTATCCACATTGAATGTTCCACACAATCCAATATCTCACTTGTTTTCTGTCCAAATAAATATTCCACATAGATTATTCCACACACTCACTCCAATACCTCACTTGTTTTCTATCTACATAGAATATTTCACACACTGACTCCAATATCTTGCTGTTTTCTATCCACATTGAATATTCCACGTAGAATATTCCACACACTCACTCCAATATCTCTTTTTTTCTGTCCACATAGAATATTCCACATAAAAAATTCCACATAAATTATTCCACACACTCATTCCAATATCTCACTTGTATTCTACACATAGAATATTCCCATATTGACTATTACACATAGAATATTCCACACACTCACTCCAATATCTCACTTGTTTTCGATCTACAGAGAATATTCCACATAAAATGTTCTACATAGAATATATTCCACACACTCACTTCAATATCTCACTTGTTTTCTGTCCACTTAGAATATTCCACATAGAATATTCCACACACTCCAATATCTCACTTGTTTTCTGTCAACATAGAATATTCCACGTAGAATATTCCACACATTCACTCCCAATATCTAGCTTATTTTCTATGCACAGGTGATGCTTTACGTGAGTACTGCATTATCTCACAAAACTAATACCCTAGTGTACACAGACAGTCGGAGGTACTATAAACATTAAGACTTCACACCGATACTGAAATACCTTGAAGTGACATATTACAGACATACAATTTTATAAGTAATAGTTAGTAAATATTTTGCATAATAACGGGGTATCAGGGTGCATTAAAATATTTTTTATATATAACACCATGTTTTCTTCCCGCAGAGGTTGTTGAGCATTGTTGCAGTATAACATCTCTCCAGCTGGGGGAACAACTGTCTGGCATCGCCAAGGATATGGACACCTACACCATCCGCCTACCCCTCGGCGTCACCGCTGGTATCACGCCATTCAACTTCCCCGCTATGATCCCTCTCTGGGTAGGTCATATTGTTTCTAGCATACCAGATAAAAAATATCCTCGTGTTACACCAGTGCAGGAAAACTACAAATGGATGCAGATAAAAACTGAATGCTTTAGTCAGGATAAGCCAAAACTAGACTGGAAGTAGCTGCTCTTTAGAATAAGAACACCATTTCATATTTTGTTGGGTTTAACGGAAAAGTTTTAAAGACTGTTTTTAAGAAAATGGCAATCACGAATGGTGTGCAAATAGAGCCTCGTTTCCAATCACCACAGTTATAACTCTTGTTGGAATTCTCCATCTGCACAGGATTACGATGAAAAAATCATATTATTCTTTATTTGTTCAGATACATTGAAAGTGTCTTGGGTCTCATCTTACATTGAAAAGAGACTCTTTAACATTTTGTCCTGGTTTTTTTCTTGCAGCAAAATTATATGCTAGCTGAAAAAAACAGGATAAAAGGTTGAACCTTTGGCTGGATAAATCAGTTTATAAGTATAACCGGGTACAGGCAAATGCTGAATAATCGATTCCTAACCGTATGTCCTCGATAGCTCAGTGGTTAGAGTGCTGGTACGGTAAACCAGAGACCCTGGGTTCGAGTCCCGGTTGAGGAACGATATTTTAACCACCTTTTCGGTGGCTCGTCCGGGTTTTATGGCTTAAAGGTAGAGTAGTTTTTGCACAATCTTTTAAAAAACAAACAAAAACATGGCAACTTTTACCAAGCAGTCTAGATTAGTGTATAACAGGCAGAACATTTGGAAGCGGACCTGTAGAGTTTCTCAGGTATGTTCAGTGTCTGATTATCTTTCTTTGTATTCTTCATCCTGTAGATGTTTCCAATGGCCTTGGTGACGGGTAACACAATGGTGTTGAAGCCTTCAGAGCGGGACCCCGGGGCCACAATGTTTATGATGAATCTTGTCAGGGACGCTGGCTTCCCCGACGGCACAGTCAATGTCATTCACGGTGCTGTCGACTGTAAGTGTTCTTTTAAATCCTGCACTAGATAAATGGTGTTCTGTTTGCTCTTTCGAACAAATCTTGTGTATGCATGTATTCCTGTTGATAGTTAACATTTCATTCAAACATAACTAACAGGATATTGGTCTAGAAAATAGCATGATCATCAGAATATATGATTTTGACAGATATAAAAATGCATTTGTGTCAATACCTGTGCATAAAATCTATATTAAAGCAGCTTCTTTTTAAATCCATATTGCTAAAATATACCTGTTGCACTGTTACCTTATCTTAGATATCAAAGACATCATAGCATTTGTTGTTGAAACTGGTACCTGTTTTATTGATTGATTGATTTTTTGATACCTGAATATTTTATTTCAGCTGTAAACTTCATCTGTGATAACCCAGACATCAGGGCCATCTCATTTGTTGGATCTGATCAAGCTGTAAGTATACATCTTCATTATAACTGGTGCATTGTTGTCGGACAATATCCTTAAATCCTACACAAACATTGTCTTGAACACACTGGGCTCACACTTTCCAGACTATGTACAGTAACATTGTCTTGAACACACTGGGCTCACACTGTACAGAATATGGACAGTAACATTGTCGTGAACACACTGGTCTCACACTGTCCAGACTATGTACAGTAACACTGTCGTGAACACACTGGGCTCACACTGTCCAGACTATGTACAGTAACATTGTCTTGAACACACTGCGCTCACACTGTCCAGACTATGTACAGTAACATTGTCTTGAACACACTGCGCTCACACTGTCCAGACTATGTACAGTAACATTGTCTTGAACTCTGCGCTCACACTGTCCAGACAATGTACAGTAACATTGTCTTGAACACACTGCGCTCACACTGTCCAGACTATGTTCAGTAACATTGTCTTGAATACACTGCGCTCACACTGTCCATACTATGTACAGTAACATTGTCTTGAACACACTTCTCTCACACTGTCCAGACTATGTACAGTAACATTGACATGAACACGCACTGCTCAAACTGTCCTGAGTATGTTGTTTAATTGTTTCATCAGGTCAGTCAGAGATTGGTTACTGTCCGAATTATGCTGAATAAGAAAAAATAATACAGCAGTTTCGAGGCAGAATGATTGATTGACCAATATATGCATCCAATAAACAGAAATATGCTTGTAATTAATTATTTAAAAGTGGATATTGACAAGTATCTAAATATCAATTAATTATGGAATAGTTAAAAATGACATTAAAGCATTTTTCTTAGATATCTACCGCACATGCTCAACATGTAATCAGACCATTGCAATTGAGGTGTGACAATGGTAAAAAACAACAACATAGACGTAACATTATGATTTAAAATCTAATTATATCACTAATTGTAGTGTGATGGGATTTGCTTCTGCCTAAACTCTCCGGGAGCATTTCTTGGATCTATCCAAAATATTTATAATGAGAAGAATTGTTCAAGTTGTATATTGGTTGAAGTGTTCGTCTGTTTTCTAGGGTACTCACATTTATAACAGAGGATCAGCTCATGGAAAGAGAGTTCAATCTAATATGGTAAGTTAGTTGTGGTCCACTATTGTTATGGTAAGTTTCATTTGATCCACTGTTCATAAGATAAGTCTGATAGGATCCACTGTTGATATGGTAAGTTTGATATAATTCACTGTTGATATGGTAAGTTTGATATAATTCACTGTTGATATGGTAAGTTTGATATAATTCACTGTTGATATGGTATTAAAGATTGATATAATTCACTGTTGATATGGTAAGTTTGATATAATTCACTGTTGATATGGTCAGATTGATATAATTCACTGTTGATATGGTAAGTTTGATATAATTCACTGTTGATATGGTAAGATTGATATAATTCACTGTTGATATGGTAAGTTTGATATAATTCACTGTTGATGTGGTAAGTTTGATATAATTCACTGTTGATATGGTAAGATTGATATAATGCACTGTTGATATGGTAAGTTTGATCTGATCCACTGTTGATATGGTAACTTTAATGTGATCTGCTGTTGATATGGTAAGTTTGATGGGATCCACTGTTGATATGGTAAGTTTAATGTGATCCAGTGTTGATATGGTAAGTTTGATGTGATCCACTGTTGATATGGTAAGTAAGATGTGATCTGCTGTTAATATGGTAAGTTTGATGTGATTTGATGTTTATATGTTAAGTTTGGTTGTATCCAGTTGATATGGTAAGTTTGATGTGATCCACTGTTGATATGGTAAGTTTGATGTGATCCACTGTTGATATGGTAAGTGAGATGTGATCTGCTGTTAATATGGTAAGTTTGATTTGATCTTCTGTATATGGTAAGTTTGATGTGATCCACTGTTGATATGTAAGTTAAATGTGATCCACTGTTAATGTGGTAAGTTTGATATAAAACACTGTTCCTGTGGTAAGTTTGACATGATCTGCTGTTCATATGGTAATACTGCTGATATGATAAATTTTAATATGGCAAGTTAATGTCAGCCACCGTCGAGATTGTAAATTTGATGTGATTGGCTGTTGATATGGTAGGTTTGAAGTTAGCATATTCACTTATTGTTATCTGGCTTGAAAAATGTTGTGCAGTTGCTTAGTTTCTGAAATGCTGCCATATTTTATTGTAGGGAGCCAAGAACCATGGTGTTATAATGCCAGATGCCAACAAGGAAAACACACTCAATCAGGTTGGTTGGTTCATCAAAATTGACGTCACAAAACACTCAAGATAGTAGTATATTTTTGCCTGCATGAATGTCACAATAATTGAAGTGGCTATTCTCTGCACTACCTATCTCTTATCTGGGAATGAGGTGGTGTGATTGACCAGTTTGATTAAGAATTCCAAACAATTAATAATGACTGGTCACTTATGTGATGTATGATTATTTTGATAAATATTTAAACTGAATAACATACTGTTATCAAATTTTGCTTGAAATCTGTAACTTAAAAGTTAATATTTCTTATACAGTTAGTGAAACATTGGCCCAGTAGTTCAAATATGGTTAACTTAAGCATTGTCAAAATTTCAAATCTCTGAATTTAGGATAAATAATATTTCTATCAGAAATTGAGCATGTGAAAGCATTATGTTAAGAAGAAATGGAAATTAAAGTCTTTTATTAGTACAAAACATATTTTTATGAGAAAATGTACTTGGAAAGTTTACACTAACCAACGATTTAGCTAACTGATCTATATATCAAGTGAAAGTAGTATCATAAAGAATTCTCATAAAATTCCTATTGCGCATACCCACATGTATTTGTCACCAGGTTTAAGCAGCGTCGGGCTCGGGCACTTGTAATTCTGAGGTATGCATGCATCTCCCACTAAAAAACAGTTATCTGCACTGACAGGTTAACTGATCTTTTTTACCAAAGGTTTATTCACCGAGATTGTTGAAGCAGTTGCAGCAGTATGAAATAAGTGTTAACTGTTTAACAGTTTTGACAATGGTTTACAAGAGACGTATACAAGTAAATTTCTGTATAAGAATAAGTGATATGGATTTATAGTGGGTTCATATCTATGATACACTGTATTCAGTAGATGTGTAATTATGTTTCTATATGATGTGCTTGTATTACAGCTGGTAGGGGCAGCATTTGGGGCTGCTGGACAAAGGTGTATGGCCCTGTCTACAGCTGTGTTTGTGGGAAAAGCTAAGGAATGGATTCCAGAATTTGTAGAGAGGGCAAGCAAACTGAAGGTCAATGCAGGTGGGCTACAGCATTCATATATCACTGGACTGTGTTATAGTTTTCCCCTAGGGCCTTTCCAAACTGTAGATATTCAGAGTGACAATTTGAACATTTATGCACTTCAGACAATTACAAAAAAAGTGTTTTGCATTTTTCAGTCAGTGTCTGATTTTCTTCTCAGTTTTACCTCGTTTTTTTTCTCAGTTTAGTAATGTTCATTTTAATGAGTCTGATTTATGTTCATGGTCAGACGCTTTAATGAATATTCAGGTTGATATAGAGAATATTATGTCAGTGCCTTTTACTATCAAGTTTATTAGGCGAGGCTTAGAAAACGAAGAATGGCGAGGCTCTGCCGAGCCATTCTTCGTTTTCATGCCGAGCCTAATAAACTTGATAGTAAAAGGCACTGACATAATATTCTGTTTATCATGTAGATTATCCACATTTTTTGTATGAATTACTATTATTACCTATTTCTCAGAATGTTACGCTTATCGAGGGCGCCGCCATGTTGTTGTTTTGTTTGTTTTATGACGTCAGATAACGTTACGTACAATAAACGCCGAGGAATTCCGCATTGATTTGCTCTATTGTGTCAGTGCCTAATAAAGCAAAATTTAATAGGTCACCCCTTTATTAGGCAGAAAAGTGCATATCTGCATGATAAATATAATTCCTGACTGCTTTGTTTCTCCAGGACATGAACCCAATGCGGATCTTGGTCCTCTGATATCACCAGCTGCCAAAAAGCGTGTGTGTGAACTTATCCAGTCTGGAGTAGACCAGGGAGCAGATCTTTTGTTAGATGGACGCACAATTAAAGTACCCGGATACGAAAAAGGAAACTTTGTGGGGCCGACTATACTTAACAAAGTCACAGTATGTTGGACAGGAAATTATTTTATTCACTCACCAAAAGCACCTATCTTGAAAATTCAAGTTATGCCAATATAAAGTGTTCATAGATAATAATCAGTCTGTAACTGACAACCTGCGCTGACTATATCCATGTATATCTTACTTTCCGATCAGTTTGGGCCGGACAGCCCATTTACAGTACCCACTTATTCGCATATATACGTTCATCAATGCAGTCTGAAATGCTAAAGGCTGAAGTTCACAAGTATTTTGTTTTTTGTACTGCAGCTTGTTAAAGAAGAAATGTGTACATATACCAGTCTTTTTGTATTGGCAAAGAAGTTTTTTCACAAATGACGCTGCTTATGTCTTCATTGCGATTTGATTGTATTTCAGGCTGACATGAAGTGTTACCAAGAGGAGATTTTTGGACCAGTACTAGTCAGTTTAGAGGTGGACACACTCGACGAAGCTGTCGACCTAATCAACAAGAACAGATACGGAAATGGTACTGCCATATTCACGACAAATGGTGCCACTGCTAGAAAATACACGATGGACATAGATGTCGGACAGGTTGGTGAAGCAGACATTTTCTTGACGAAGCTACAGGCTGTCAAAACTGTCACCTGTGCCAGCTTTTAAAAAAAACTGTTGATTTGATGTCTCCCATCCTACCCATAGTTGATTTGATGTCTCCCACCCTACCCACAAAAAAGGACCTTACTCATGATTGTCTATAGCAAGTCTACCGGTATATCATTAATGGTATTGAAAGTATGCCTGGAGACTGACTGCATTCTGGAAGCATTATGGGTGTCAATACAAAGGCAACAATACCGTGTTTCATGTTCATATTCAATGTGCAAGTGCTCTTAAATAGAACCCATTATCCATACGATTTAATTTGATATAGTTAATGAAATAGTTTGGTCTGGAAAACTAGATGACTCCTCTAGTTTTGTTGTATAAATCATTAATATTAATTCATATGATATTTTAAGGCTCTTATAAATTCTTGTTTTGTGGTAGAAGTATACTTTATTTGAATTATATGTACAACTGTCGGCAATATAATCCTCATTTAAGTTAATATTTATGATTTAGCAACCAAGTGTCATAACTAATGAACTGGAAGGTAATATGTGGCTTTCTGTCATGCATGTGCACATTTCAAATGAAACAGAAGCACATTATGAAGGTTTTTCATTGGAATTCGGATTGACACCAATCACACTTCTATATCGCCTCCAGTCCCTTTAGTTAGTATTGCTTTTAGTCCGACAAGAATAAGAGTTATATGTTTTACCGTTAGCATCGCCATCCCGGTCTGTTGAATTTAGGTCCGTTGAATTTCGGTCCAAGTTGTTATAAGTTTTAATGGACCCATCGTCATGGAACTGTGTGTCTATCAAGGACCAGCTGTACATTGTCTGCTATGTTTTGCATTTGTTGCCATGGTTTCCTTGAAAATGTTAAGCTTTTCAGCATAATTTATTTAGCTTATTAAATGTGCCTTTAACATTCTTGCGCCTTAAAAATAACATTATGTTGTTTCAGGTTGGTGTCAACGTACCCATCCCCGTACCGCTGCCGATGTTCTCGTTTACTGGATCCAGGGGCTCATTCCTGGGCGACACAAACTTTTATGGAAAACAGGTACATGCTTGATTCATAGTCACATGGGTAGATTACTATTTAATGGGTTTTTCGCAAAGCCGTCTGCTATATGACTTAATATATTAATGACTTGATGTTTGATTTCTTTCTGATATCAGTATAGTAATTATGTGCAGTATTTGCACATTGTCATTCAATGTTGAGTGGGTAGTTTTAATATCCTTATAACTTAAATTATTTAAATCAAGAATGCTAGGACTTTGACATTGTCAGATCATGCCCACACCCTTTGTAAATTGTAGCATTTGTATTGCACACCATTTGCATGTCTTAGAATATCTACATTATTGTACTGTGTCTATCGCAGAACTTTTTAGCTCACCTGAGCCGAAGGCTCAAAGGTGAGCTATTGGATCACTCTTCGTCTGTCGTCCGTCGTCCGTCGTCGTCGTCGTCGTCCGTCGTTAACTTTTGCTTCAAACGACTTCTCCTCAGAAATTGCGTGGCCAATTTTGACCAAACTTCATGTGGATGATCCTTAGATAAATGCTTTTAAGATTTGTTAAAATTAGGTCAGCGCGACATCCAAGATGGCCACCATTACCATATATGGTCAAAACCTTAAAAAATCTTCTTCTCAAGAACAGCTGGACAGATTTCAACAGTTTTTCTTTTAAAATGATCGCCAACCCCTAGACTATCAAGTTGTTCAAAATGAAGTCCCCAGGGTAAAAAATGGCCAAGCCCCGGGGTCCAAAGTTTGTATATTGAAATTTTGCATGTTTTTCATATAGACATATAGGAAAAACTTTAAAAAATCTTCTTCTCTGAAACCACAAGGCACAGAGGTCTCATGTATTACATGTAGCATCAGCTTATGGTCCTCTACTAAGTTTGTTCAAATGGTGACCCTGGGGTCAAATTGTCCCCGCCCCGGGGTCACAGTTTTACATAGACTTATATATAAAAAAATAAATAAAAATCTCTTCTCTGGAAACTACAAGAGTCAGAGGTTTGATATTTTGCATTTACTATAAGCTTATGGTCCTTTACCAATTTTGTTCAAATGGTGACCCTCGGGTCACATTTGGCCCGCCCCAAGGGTCACATGTTTTACATAGACATGTATGGGGAAAAACTTAAAAAATCTTCTTCTCTGA
Source organism: Cyrtodaria siliqua (assembly GCA_037043455.1). Taxonomy (NCBI): domain Eukaryota; kingdom Metazoa; phylum Mollusca; class Bivalvia; order Adapedonta; family Hiatellidae; genus Cyrtodaria; species Cyrtodaria siliqua. Next base: position 103,348 of record JAWPHD010003163.1, read on the forward strand.
AACTGCAAGAGCCAGAGGTTTAATATTTTTGCATTTGCTGTAAGCTTATGGTCCTTTTCCAAGTTTGTTCAAAATGTTGACCCAGGGGTCACATTTGGCCCCGCCCCGGGGGTCACAGTTTTACCTAGGATTTTATAGGGAAAAAGTGAAAAAAATCTTCTTCTCTGGAACCACATGGCACAGAGCTCTCATGTATTACATGTAGCATCAGCTTATGGTCCTCTACTTAGCTTGTTCAAATGGTGACCCTGGGGTCAAATTTATCCCCACCCGGTGTCACAGTTTTACATAGACTTATATAGGAAAAAAAAAAGAAATCTTCTAGGAAACTACAAGAGCCAGAGGTTTGATATTTTGCATTTAATGTAAGCTTATGGTCCTTTACCAAGTTTGTTCAAATGGTGACCCTCGGGTCACATTTGGCCCCGCCAAGGGTCACATGTTTTACATAGAGATGTATAGGGAAAAACTTAAGAAATCTTCTTCTCTGGAACTGCAAGAGCCAGAAGTTTAATATTTTGCATTTGCTATAAGCTTATGGTCCTCTACCAAGTTTGTTCAAATGGTGACCCTGGTGTCAAACTTGGCCGCGCCCAGGGGTCACAGTTTTATATAGACATATATATAGGGGAAAAAAATTCTCTGAAACTGCAAGAGCCAGAGGTTTAATATTTTGCATTTACTATAAGATTATGGTCCTCGAAAAAGTTAGTTCAAATGGTGACACATTTCTTGAACAATCTTAACCAAACTTGCACAGATTGTATATGACCATAAGATTTTGAAGAAGTTCTATAATGTGCCAGTACTAAGGTGTTCGCTATAGGGCAATCTTGGTCCTCTTGTAATGGTTCAAATTTACCCAGGTGAGCGATATAGGGCCATCATGGCCCTCTTGTTTTATATGTAGTGTAGATGTTAAGACATATTTTGTTGGGATGCACATTTTACTCATGAGACAGCAACATGCATATGTATATAGTACATGTGTACAGTTGAAGACTCAGGTACATGTGTACTTGTTTATTGATTACATATGTACTTGTTTATTGATTACTTGTGTACTTGTTTATTGATTACTTGTGTACTTGTTTATTGATTACATATGTACTTGTTTTAATATCGCAATTACAACTGCTTGTGTGTATTTCAGGGCATTAACTTCTACACGCAGTTGAAGACTGTGACACAGATGTGGAGGGGTGAGGACGCCACCGACACTAAACCAGCTGTTGCCATGCCGGTCATGAGATAAACTTGGAACAAATTTGTTTGCCCTATATGTTTAAAAACACTATGTGATATGTCTATAACCAGCCAGCATGTACTGTACATAAGTCATCTCAGATTCTAGACTACGTAGCCAACTTGGGTCTACACCTACACTTAATTTGAAAATGCTCAAATCAGTCCAGTTCATTTCGATGCTTGAAATTATTAGGATATCGTATTTAAACAATATATAGTATCGTATTTTACTTGAATCTGTCGAATAATAAATAATTGTAATATTGAATGAGCATGATTTATATTTTGCATTGGTTGAAACTTAGGTGAGACTCAGGGAGAGAAGTCAAGGACAAAACTTGAGGTCAGCCCTGAAATGTATATAAAAAGGTTTCGAGTGTGTTTTATAAATGATCTTGTTTTCTGAATGCATTTGTGAGTTTCTTATTATGAATGGAGTTGATTTCCAATTGTTAATGTCTTTGAGTTCCAATATTTTCTGTGTAAGATTGATAATAGAGATAGCATGATCTTGGTGTATGTGGACAAGTGATAACGGGGCATTTTGATAAAACATAATGGCATCTAGTTGACGTGTTTGAGATAAAGGCACGGATTTCCTGACATGTATTTTTCTTCTTCAAGGACTAGATTCCTTCTGGAATTTGTGGGTAGACAGCAAGATGCAGCTTCACTACGATTATGTAAATCATGATAAAATGCATGCACGACATGCACGTGACTTGCATGTGTGAATTACTCTCAACACGTGCTGTATTAGAAGCCATAGTTGTAGGTGCGAAAAGTACTATACACTATAAAACCATTGTTCCCTGTTAATAGGACCGGCACTTAATATTTATATCACACAAACGTTTTATATGTTTATTGTCTGTTTCAACATATTTGTGTGAAGAATTGCAAACATCTGTTGACTTGGAAAACTATATTGACCTGTAATTATGTTTAAAGATTGGGAAACTTATAATGGGATGTGTCATTGAAAGTCTAACTGGCTTATGTAATCGTTTTACAACATTTCAGGGATATGTGTGCTCGTAGTCTATTTGAAGAAATGTGTTAATTTTCTACGTTTAAATGAAAAAGGGAAATCCGCTCTGTTTTATTTGCAGCTCTTGTTTTGCCTTCATGCTGTAAAAAAAATCATTAGATATTTTAAAAAAGTTCAAGTGTGGAAACCAAAATATCTATCACAAATGCTTTATAATGTTAACTGTATACATGATTCAAGTGCTATGCAAATAAAATGTATTTTGCACTTTCATAAATATTAAATGTATATTATTATACACACTGAGTGCTGAAATAAAATTCCAGAAATAATTGCTTGTACTAGTCTTTTATAAATTTGCCAAATAGACCAATTACAAAATGGGGGAAAAAATATATAACTTAACCAAAGTGTCTGTAAATATTAAAAAATACCAAGGTGTTTTTTGTCTCGCCTTTTCGAAGAACAAAAGAGACATAGGTGTTGCTTTCCGGCAGTGGCGGCGTCAACATTCAAGTTTTGCGTTTAGGTCATTTTCTCACAAACTGTATGTACTAGACCTTTCAAACTTTGCTTATAGTTGTATCTTGAGTGGTACGTGGCCTTGACCCTCCAAGCAAAGGGAAGATAACTTAATAATTTTACCTTCTACTTTTGCATTGAGGTCAATTTATCGCAAACTGTATGCACTACACCTTTCAAACTTTGCTTGTAGTTAAATCTTGGGTGGTACATGGCAACATGACAAAGCTGATGTGGATGTGACCTTGACTGTCCAAGCAAAGGGCAGATAACCTTATATTTTTTACCTTCAACTTTCAGGTTTCGGTCACTTTATCACAAACTGGATGCACTAAACCTTTCAAACTTTGCTTATACTTGTATCTTGATGGTACATTGCAACGTGAAGAAGCAAATGTGGATGTGACCTTGACCCTCCAAGCAAGTGGCAGATAACTTAATAATTTTTACCTTCAACATATGCGTTTAGGTCACTTTCTCGAAAACTGTATGCACTACACCTTTCCAAACTTTGTTTATAGTTGTATCTTGGGTTGTACATCGCAACATGACAAAGCTGATGTGGATGTGACCTTGACTCTCCAAGCAAAGGGCAGATAACCTTATAATTTTTACCTTCAACTTTGGCGTTTAGTTCACTTTTTCACAAACTATGTATGAAGACCATTCAAACTTTGTGTCGATGTGCCGTAAAACATCATTCATTCATTCATTCAAGTCCAGCCCCCGTTAGGCGAGACATGTGAATCCTCAGATTTCTTGTATTGGGTAACTGAACGTATTGGGTAACTGAACATTTTGTTTCTTTTCTCGAATTTACCTAAAAACTGTCTATTAATTCTAACATAGAACTGAAAAAGGAATGTTATGCTAACACTAATTGCTGTTGGTTGTCTTACTTGGATATCCATGTGTGTACCTGTACCCAGGGTACATAGATGTCCCACAGAAAGGAAACATAAGTATTCCCTCGTAGTTTTTTCATTCTATCACAAACCTTATAATAAACTGATTGGTAACTTCCTATCAGAACGATGGGACTCGTGTATAATGAATAGCAAATGGGATTATTCTAAATCTAAGATATTTATCATGTTTAATAGAAAAAATTGTTTAAAGTAAAAACATTTATCAGTTTTGACTTTTCTGTTTAAAATCAGGTGAACTATGTTTTGCTCATCCAAAACCACGCATGTAAAACAAGTAATAAACGATAAATAGAAGCACAGTATGCGACTCCGCGAACATAAAATGGTTTACAATAGGGCTACTTCCTTGGGACGGTCAGTGGAAAAAAGGCCGCTGAGGTGTAAACCAGGTTCTGGGGCGCACCAAACCTAACTCTTACTCTATTGTCATTCCAGTTAATCAGAACAGTATAAATGAGAATTCAAAACTCCCTCAAGGCTGTATATCCCCAGACAAACTAGGCAGCATTAACATGCAGTACAAGTAAAACACAAGGATGATCATGTATATATGAATATAAAACAAAACGCCTATAAAACCACAAAGTAAGTACTCGATGACTTGACAGGGAAACATGAGAATAAACCGTTAAGGAAACGACAAGACAGACTGAGCAGACAAACATTAAGCCTTTTCAGGTTCAGTTTAGGTTGCCGCTATTGTAGGGTCCATAAAATGTCGGACTATACCGTACACTATAGAAGTAGATATATACAAGTCGAACAGGAAATGTAGCGTCAACCAAAATCCCCCATCGAAACACAACAATTACACGGATAAATAAGAGAATGTTGTGAGCAACTGACATCATAAACATGAAAGGATTGACAACAGAGCTACCGCATTGGAACGGTGAGTGGCAAAAAGACCGCTGGGGTTTGAACCCGGTTTCAGGGTGCACCGAACCTCACTTTTATCATACTGTCATCCCAATAAACTATATCGTTTATATGAAAAATGGAAAGCTCTTATTTTCCCTGATGAAGCAATTAGTATTAAACACCAGTTAAAGATATGTGCATTAGTGTATCCATGGTATCATAATTATGAAAAAAGATATTGCTCTTAAAGAAACTAACCCTCTAAATAACGACAAAATTACACTACAAAAACGTTCATCAAAACTATCCAGGTGTTCAAGTCATATAATAGTGCATTATTCACGGGTTCTTCAAATACTCGTGATTGAATATGTGTAAAATGAATTACGAGTTGGTAACTCTAAATTCGACGCTCCAGTTTTGGGGTTTGGCTTGGCTGGTTAAAGCCTTTTATATTGTGTCCAGTGAGTTTGTATTCTCAAACTATGTAACATATATTTACCTCGTTGTCAGTAGGTTTAGAAACAGTGTATATATGCTTTAAAATGTGACTGTTGTTCAGTTGGCGGGATAGCTACTTTTATTTACTGATAGTATACACTAAATACACGTGTAACAGATTGTAATTATGAAATTAAATATAAGAAATTAAAGATACCAATTATTTTCTCCATTGACACCAATGTTAAAATGTCACATATTAATTAAAAACCTATCAATACACTTCTTATACATACAACAACAAAATCGAGTAGAATTGAGCTATGTTCCCCCTACTTATAATGCCAATTTCTAACACAAAAGGAGGGATTACTTTTTGTTATAGGAACTACATTCGACTCGGAGGTGTATGCAATTGATGGTGGTAAACCTATAAGTGTAAACATTACATACCGCACCGCACGTATTACACTTACTTGTATCAGGGCCCTCTATGACCAATTTTCACCCCAGCTTGAATCATATAGTTACTGAAATATGATTTCATTTTAAAATATTTCAAAATGAAATAGATTATAAGAATTCTAAACTAGCTCATGACTGGGATATTTAAAAATACGTAGATACTAAATAAGTAAATGTAGTCCGTACTGTTTATTCCGTACATCATTTATAACAGGGTTCGTATATTATATAGTCTAAGAACCCTAGCTGTTTATAATGAGTATTAGAAGTATATGTCACATTAATTTTCACCACAGCTTGAATCATATAGTTACTGAAATATGATTTCATTTTAAAATATTTCAAAATGAAATAGATTATAAGAATTCTAAACTAGCTCATGACTGGGATATTTAAAAATACGTAGATACTAAATAAGTAAATGTAGTCCGTACTGTTTATTCCGTACATCATTTATAACAGGGTTCGTATATTATATAGTCTAAGAACCCTGTTTATAATGAGTATTAGAAGTATATGTCACATTAAGTAAACTACAGACCTAATAGGTTTGTGAGTAGACATATATAATACTATTCAATCAACATTACACATATATGGAATTAAACATCCCTCTTATTGTATTGTTATTTTAAAAGTGGACCTTATGTCCATCCATTTATTTCTAAAGTTATAATGATCTATAATTGATGTACGGTACGGTATGTACAATGTACGGTACGGTATGGTACGGTACGGTATGGTACATTACATGCTGCGGCTTTACCCACAACTGTAATGTTAAGTGTGTATATTATATTTTGATATGTTATAATACATTATGAAAATTTGATCACCTTCATACTTGTGCATCGAATGCCTTCGTATAATGGTAATTAATTATTATTCGCCGGCTGGGTAGACGGCGAATATATTTGTGCTTGCACTGGAATGAGTAATTATTGGGAACAGTGTTATTTTGTGCAGTTCTACTGAAAATGATTGACATTATATTAAAAAAAAATGCTTCTTTAAACTGTATGTGCAGGAATGTACTATTTAGGTAAAGGTATATTATATATGGAAATATCGTGTGTCCAACTCCTCATTCATTATCAGTTGGATTGTTTTAATACTTGGTATGCCCATTTACTATGACATACATATGTTAGGGAAGAACAAGATTTTTGATTTGATTACTTTTTCATGAGTTATGACCCTTTGTAGTGTTAACCAGTGGGAATCCTTTACTACCTACCCATTCATTGACATATGAATTGTTTTTATATATTTCTGATGATTCACTTTCAAGTGAAGGTGATCGCAAAGGAAAATTTATTTTATTGGTGCAATAAAGTGCAAGGGTCTGAATTTAATGTTTAAAACACGGCGAGTTATTTCACTGAATTTATGGTACATATATTTCCCGCGTTTTACTGGCATATAACATTATATATAATTATTTATCATGCAGATGTGCACTTTTCTGCCCAATAAAGGGGTGACCTATTAAATTTTGCTTTATTAGCCACTGACCAATAGAGCAAATCAATGCGGAATCCCTCGGCGTTTATTGTACGTAACGTTATCTGACGTCATGCACGTAACGTTGACTGACGTCATAAAACAAACAAAAAACAACAACATGGCGGCGTCCTCGATAAGCGTAACATTCGGAGAAATAGGTAATAATAGTAATTCATACAGAAAATGTGGATAATCTACATGATAAATAGAATATTATGTCAGTGCCTTTTACTATCAAGTTTATTAGGCTCGGCACGAAAACGAAGAATGGCTCGGCAGAGCCTCAGAGCCTCACCATTCTTCGTTTTCTAAGCCTCGCCTAATAAACTTGATAGTAAAAGGCACTGACATAATATTCTCTATATATACGGTAAAGAATAGTATACATCTTACAAGACCCTTTCTGGAGCACTGGATCACGGAGGATTCCGGGAAGATAGGTATTTAAAAAGATAAATGTGAGATAAATTATCAACCACACAGTGCTTAAACCAATACAATTTTTTCGAGCGCTTTATCGTCTTCTTCAGGATATATACATACATAAAGTTACAGTGGGGGAATCCTTTACTACCCATTCATTGACATATAGATTGTTTTTATATATGTTTGATGATTCACTTTCAAGTGAAGGTGATCGTAAAGGAAAATATATTTTATTGGTGTAATAAAGTGCAAGGGTCTGAATTTAATGTTTAAAACACGGCGAGTTATTTCACTGAATTTACGGAACATATATTTTCCCGCGTTTTATTGGCATATATAACATTATACATAATTATTAATATGGTATACGGTAAAGAATAGTATAGATCTACATCTTACAAGAGCCTTTCTGGAGTAAGGCCGTGTTTTATTATCGATTTTGATAAGATAAATAAACAGTATTTTCATAGGGCCTACCTGTAATTTGGTATAAACTATTTTCTGTATTCTATCTATTGAAATGACGTCATTAGCTAACTGTGACGTTTCAGTTTTGCGCGTGAAAATCTAATTAAGTATTAATGGTCAGCATCATACGAAAAAGAGCATACTGTTGCCAAATTCGTTAAGTACATCTATTAAGGTTAATAGCAAATTAATATTACGAAATTGTGATGTTATTTAGCTCTTTATTAACTTAACAAAATGATGACTGCATTGCATTTGGTACTACTCTCAATTTTAGATGAGTCGTCAAGTTGGTTCCAAAAGGCGTTATTCGTCTGATGTATTAGCTGAGGCCTCGTCTTTAGTGCAGAGATGAGCTATTACTTGTGTGCAGCATATAACGTGTACAATATACCGAAAACAACCCTCCATGATACCGTTAAGGGGAAGTATGCGAGCAATAGAAAATGCGCGGGGACAGTACTGACAGATGAGGAAGAGCGCAGGCTTGCTGGTTGGGTGGTTTCTTTGGCGCGCATTGGGTATGGACGAACCAAACAGGAACGTCTAGCCACCGTCAAAAAGATTATTGACGCTGACGGTAGGAAAACCCCATTTACGGATGATAAACCAGGGAAGGACTGGTATTACGGGTTCATCAAAAGGCATCCCGAAATATCTCCTCGCTCACCGATCGAGTCAGCTTGGGAAGGAACGATCGGTTGTAACCCCAAACCAAATCCGGAAATGGTATTCCGCTCTTCGTGACTTTCTTGAAAACGAAGTTAAGGAGCCCGGGCTTATAAACGACCCATCACGGATCTATAATACTGATGAGTCCGGGTTTCCGATGTGTCCTAAAAGTGGCAAGGTGTTGGCAATGAGAGGGTCAAAGGTTGTGTACAACGTTACATCAAGTAACAAATCACAAATCACCGTGTTGGCGTGCATGAGTGCAATAGGCCATTTCATAACTCCAGTGATTGTCTACCCATTTCAACGATTTAGTCCAAACATCTTAGACGGATTCGAAGAAGCCGCAAGGGAGGTCAGATAATGGAGTTATTTTCCATTTGCTCACGTCGGTTCTGATTCCAGATCTGACTTCAAGGGGTGTTACTATTTGTGGACGGACACACCACTCATATAACGCTTGAGGCTTTAGATATTTGCACGGAGAACAGTGTTCATATGTACTGCCTTCCTGCACACGCCTCTCATCTCATGCAACAAATGGATATTAGATTATTCAGTCCACTTAAGGACAATTGGTCACAAGCTGTTAGAGATTTTCAGATGGCAAATATTCCTGAAATTGTGTCAAAGAAAAATTATGCTAAAATATTCAAGGGTCCTTGGCAGAAATCGACAACTGTTGAAAAAGCAATCATATCGTTCAAAAGTTCTGGACACTTTCCTCTTGACGAAAACGTTGTCCTCAGTACAAGTAAATTAGAACCATCCAGTGTATTTGTTGCAGTTAAGTCAGCATCAATTAACGAACGTGGTGATGCTACAGTATCGGTTGCGAACATCGAATTGAACAAGTCTACCTCTACAGAGCCGCCCGTCGAAACCGAAGCAGCGTCGACGGAGACCGGATTTGCTCAAAATGGTGACACAGTACCAGTTACTGCCATAACAGACACCAACCCGGTGATATGACCGGGTGTAGCAACTGTTATGTTATGTATCAATATACAAGAATGACAGTCTATGTATTCTATCTTTATTGAATCACATAGATGTATGCAGTAAGAATGCTATCTTTAGAATGTTATCAAAGTGGACAGCAGGGGCTTTCCATGATAAGGGAGGAACCAAGAGGCGGGGCTTATCAGTCAGTACATAAATTCAATAGACAAATTGTAACAGAAACAACATCAAATGGACATACCAATGAAGTGGCGACCAACATAGCAACATATGGACCAGCAGTCGATGTAACTGGTGAAACATCGTCAATCCCAAATGATCAGCCAATACTATCTCCATTCAGTACATACCTGAAAGTTCCTTCAGTTGCATACGAAAGAAAATCAAATCCAATTAAGCATCCAAAGGCAATTACAGGAAATGCATTCCGTAAAATGCAACAGGAAAAGCAAAACGGAAAAGAAAGGGTTCTTGAAGAGAAGCTGAAAAGGCAGCTTGAGCGTGAAAATAGGAAAACACAACTCGAAGAAAAGAAAATGAGAAAAAAACGAAGAAATGATGAAGAGTCAACAAGAAAAGGAAAAGCTAAAAGAAGACAAAATGATCCAACAACAGCTGCGCAATGAACAGAAACTAAAGAACATAAGTGATGTACACGAGCTTAAAACGAAAACTAAAGGAAACCGTGGGTCAGCTGCTAAAAGAAGTCGGAAAATGGTTGCAATTTCGGATGAGTCATCCGACGACGATGAAGCGTACTGCTTAAGCTGCATGGACCCCTTCTAAAACAACGTGCCAGAGGAAGAATGGGTCAGAGTATTGTGTGCCGTGGTTGGGCTCATGATAAATGTGCACCAGACATTATGTCGTTTATATGTCCTAACTGCGACTTTGAGGACTACGGAGAGTTTTATCTCTGAGTGATTCTGCATAAACTGACTGAAAATAGTTGTGTTGAGACAATGTGTTTTATGGACTTTAAAACATTGGTTGAATTTTGCTAATTAAGTATTAAAAAGTTCCTTTAATTCATAACTAATGATTATTGTGTGTTGTAAACTAGTAAAATGTTTTAAATGTGACGATTTTTTTAAAAATACCGTACTGTTCGGAATTACCCGACACTGTTCGGAATTACCCGAAACATGATGTTCGGCGCATTCGGCGCACCCGACGTGTTCGGAAATTGCCGACGTCGATATATGAGGAAAATACGTCTTTTTATAAGAAATGCTGTATATAACAAATTAATGATAATCTTATTTGAACAAGCGATAAATAATGTATTTATTGGAATATGTGCCTTCAAAATAAATTCGATATGGAAGGTAACGTATCGAAAAAACCTTAGGTGTTCGGATATACCCGAAGACTCTCTCTCTCTATATATATATATATACATATATATGAGGCTGAAACCCTCCCCCTTTTGGTACGCAGTATTCAGGGCGTTTTAGGCGGTATTCAGTACGCACGAGCCTGATACGCAGTACTCGCACAACACACTATTTAGTATTTAGTACTCACAATGTATTTTTAAAACCAAATATTTATCATTTAAATGTAAAAACAAAATCATAAAATGTAAATAAAGGTCTAATTTTGATAAACGGGCCTTCATTCATCTAGCAGATTCCGGCTCTTAGGTGTTTTAGGTCCGCATTATAGAGTGCGCTTTCGACAGTTGAACACCGTTAAGTCCCTTTTTGGTGGCTACTAGAAGTCGGGACGATGTTAAATAAAGAAATATAAAAAGATCGGACAGGGAAAGTAGCGTTCAAGGAAGACAGTCAACCACAAAATACAGAAACAAACATGCAAACAGACAAACAAGAAGGCAAAAGTAATAATAAAAGCAAACGACATCACAAACACAAAATGGTTGACAATAGGGCTACCGCCTTGGAACGGTCAGTGGCAAAGTAGGCCACTGGGGGTTTAAACCGGTTCTAGGGTGCACCAAACCTCACACTTACCATACTGTTATCCCATTAAAACAGGACAGTGTAAATAAAGAAATCCCCGCCATGATCTAATCTCTAACCAACAAGGCAGCATCAATAGGCAATATAAGTAAAACACAAACATGCTCGTGTAAATGTAAGACAAAAAAACAATAGGCTAGAAAGCAACAATGAAGGTACTCATTGACTTGGCAGAAGCCAGAGCAACAAGAGAATAAACCATTAAGGGCACGACAAGAAAGATCATAGACAAACATCAAACGCCACCGTCCCAATGGGCTTTAGGTAGGCGTCATCATAGGGTCCACAGCTGTCCGGTCATCGTACAATTAAAGAGGAAAGCATAGTGGCGAACTGTAAAAGGGTCCACCACGAAGCATGCATTTCTATGCAAAATGATAGGGTCATAAGAAATATAAAAAGATCGGACAGGGAAAGTAGCATTCAAGGAGGACAGTCAACCACAAAACACAGAAACAAACACGCAAACAGACAAACAAGAAGGCAAAAGCAATAATAAATGCAAACGACATCACAAACACAAAAGGGTTGACAATAGAGTTACACTTACCCTACTGTCATCCCATTAAAACAGGACAGTGTAAATAAAGAAATCCCCGCCATGATCTAATCTCTAACCAACAAGGCAGCATCAACAGGAAATATAAGTAAAACACAAACATGCTCGTGTAAATATAATACAAAAAACCAATAGCCTAGAAAGCCACAATGAAGGTACTCAATGACTTGGCAGAAGCCAGAGCAGTAAGAGAATAAACCATTAAGGGCACGACAAAAAGATCATAAACAAACACCAAACAGCCTGTCCTGTCATCGTACAATTAAAGAGGAAAGCATAGTGGCGAACTGTAAAAGAATCCACCACCAAGCATGCAGTACGTTGCAAAATGATAGGGTCATAACCTCTTTTTGATAAACTTTTTAACAAGTTTAACAAAGATAGTATGAAAGTGATCATGACCAAGAATCTTACGAAGTTTATAAATCACATCACCATAGAAGTCAGGTTGTGATAGTCCTTGTCGCAGAAGAGTCCTTAAATTACTTTTATATTTGGAAAGAAGATCAGGGTTACGATAATAAAATTTTGCAAAGGTTTTACGAAGTTTATGGTAACGGTAACCCTGACTGAGTAGCTTTTTAGTTATACAAAGATTAAGAATATTAAAGTCCTCAACTCGAGTACAAGCTCTTGAAATACGAATAAGTTGAGACACATACACCCCATAAGAAGTTGCTCGGGGAACATCTCCATCCAAGTGGGGGTAATTAACAATGTCAAAATTAAAATCATCAGATATATTAGCTTTATTAAAGTTAAAAATAAGGGGTGCAGTGTATTAGCCAGCCAACCATGCAGCCGTCTTTTGCACGGCCGTTTTTGAAAAATCGAGGCCAATATTTGGAGGAGTGGGTGGGGTAAAAAAAAAAACACATCCAAACCCTTACTTTCTCAATATTGTTATGTTTTGTATACATTTTTAGAAGAAATATGATCTAAAATGTATTTTTTGCACCTGTATCTTTAAAAATAAATTACCCCAGAGACACCCACTTGGCGCGTAGCGCGTGTTAGCAACTTATTTTGCACACCCTGTTTGCATATTTGCACACCCAGTTCTTGAATTTCTGCCTAATACACTGAAGGGTAGGTGTGTGTACGGTATGTCCAATAACTCTTATTGATACTTTTTCTTATAAATGGTTCATTTCAACACAGAATAAATAAATCTATGTGTACAACAAAAAAGATAATCAAATTTTGTTTTAAAAAAATTAACTTTGTAATTTAGCAATAACTTTAGGGGTAGGCAGAGGGTAGAATCCCCCCAAATTCATGTTTATTTTATCTTTTTTTTCATGCTCATTAAAGGTCTTCATCATGACTCCTGCATTGTTTCAGGTGCCATCTCGCTCAAATCACTAGAGCAGTGGCAGAAAAACAATAAACGTGGCTCCAGCGTAAAAGGAGTGTCAACAATAGAATTTGCAGCAACTCTGCAGTTCTGCAGGTGAGAAGGTTCTAGGCCCATTCTCCATATGTTATCTCGATGACCATGGAGGATGAGCCTGGCATGTTCATTCCTGTCAGTCGCCATATAACTTTTCATGTGTTGGCGCCTTATAACCCAATTCAATTCAATACATTAACTTTCCGGGACCTGTTATCAAAAGTGATTATCATATATGGACCAGTCTTACTCATAATATTATTTATCATATTAAACTATCGTTTTCATATAATTAAAATTAGTATATATTAATGTTGAATGGTCTAGCGGACATAAAGATATTATTGTTTTTATTTATGTAATTATTTTTGAAAAATGACTTTGTAATTAATGATTTACTTTGTAGGACCGCCTAAAAATAGACAAGTGTTTTGTCTAATTGACTTGGACCAGTCATACTCATAATATTTTTTTCATAAACGATCGTGTTCCTATAATTAAAATTAGTATATAGTAGAATGGTCTAGCGGACGTAAATATGTATTTTTATGTAATTGTGTTAAAATGACTTTGTAATTAATGATTTACTTTTCGGTACCGCCTAAAAATAGGCAAGGATTTTGGCTAAATGACTATGAGCGTTCGTATTCTTCTATTTAATTCTCCAAAACGAACACACGTTTTTTTTTACTAAAATTGATTTATATCAACGCAGATGTTAGGGTTAGGGTTATTTGTTATTTAACATTTACTTTCCAGGACCCGATTCTTTATTTAATTTTCTATCCAAGTTGGGTCACACATGTTTGCCATTTTATGTTTTGTTAAAACCATCATATCATAATGATATTAAACAAGCATTATTTATTTTTTCTGGGTAGTTATACTAACAAGCATAAAGAAGCATTCATGTAATAAGCAAGAAATGTGTCCATGGGACTTTAAACCATCTGCCTAACTGCGACCTTGACCTTTGAGGCACTGACATGATTCTTGCACAAGACACACCTTCTCATTGTGATGAACATGTGTGTGAAGTTCGACGCATTAATTTCCTTCAGTAGTTTTGGACTAATGGCTGACATGAAAGAAATTCAGTACTTTCCAAGTAATAGCTGAGACACTATTTCCGGACGGACGGACGGACAGTGCCTCCCTGTGGGGGCATAAAACAGTATTAAATGACTTTGTAATTAAGCATTAACGTTCCGGTATTGCATGAACATGTGCTTTAACATATACGTGTTTTATAGTTTTTATAACATGATTAGTCATTTAGCAGTCAATAATTATTTATCTTTATTTTTATTTTTTATTTATATTTTTTATTTTAATATGTTAGTAACATATTGAGGGTGTAACACCGTACTGTGCTATATCTACACATTTGTATAGGCAATATAAAATAAAATAAGAAAAAAGACAAAAAGTAACAAATATACAGTTTCTGGTATGATAGCAGAAAACGATGATGATGTTGTGTAAAAAGACTAGAATAAAATGCACCTATTAACATTTTCTAAAAGAACTATGATGTCATTTGTGCTAAATAGTATTCAGTACTCGGTCTCTAAAATAAGGAGTATTCAGTACTCAGACTTCAAATTAAGGAGTATTCAGTTCTCTGACAGCGGGGGGGGGGGGGGGGGGGGGGGGGGGGTTACGTACTCAGACTTCAAATTAAGGAGTATTCAGTTCTCTGACAGCGGGGGGGGGGGGGGGGGGGTTACATCCGCATATATATTATATTTATTTATTTATCGCCTTCTTCAGGATACATACATTTTTAGTTATTAGGATTCTTGTTCTTGACAGGGGACATGGGCTCACAATTCCTGCCTGGAAATTATATTCACCCGAGCCGTTAGGCGAGCGGAATATACATGAGCCCAACGAATTTGTCATACTTCAAAGTTGTAAGCATTTATTTTAGAAGGAAAACAGCCCAAAACACGATTTCATTTTTAGTGCGCCAATTTCCCCGTAACGTGCCTCTAACTAGACGTTGTTTAATTTCGTGACGACATCGCTCTAACGTCGTTAAATTTTGCGGATTTTTTAATAAAATAAACGTATTTTATCATTATGATAATGTTTATTATCTCAAAAATTTCCAAAAAAATACGCTTACGATTATTTCAGACTTTTACACACAACGAAAAGCGCAGAAAAGCGATAGGAAGGAAACAATCGGCGGTTTCCATAGGCACGGCTCATGTCTACGGCGCATTGACCAATGAAATCCTGAGAATTTTATTTGCAGTATGACAAAAAGATACAAAAACAAACACATACATTTCAGGGGGAAAAAAATTGAAAGCAAAATCATAAACCTGGTAATACTGTAAGCGTGCGCTGTATATAATGATTCCACTCTATATGAAGCTGACCATGATATCCTTAAAGTACAAACCCGACTTCAGGCTAATTTGAAAGAAATAAATAGGTGGTGTGATGAAAATAATATGACTCTACATCCCACTAAAACTAAATGTATGAAAAACACAAAGCACTAAATAACAACCATGTGCTATTACAGTTAAACATTAATGATTCACAAATAGAAAATGTTAACGTTCAAAAGATACTCGGAATTTATGTTGATAATACCTTATCATGGAATGTACAGATATCAAAACTGAGTTCCAAAATAAATTCTAAAATTGCACTTTTAAAGAAAATTGTTTCTTTCTTGACGGATGATATGAAGAAACTGTACTACAATGCTTACATCCTGTCGACCATTGACTATTGTTGCCCAATATAGGCTAAGGGGAACAACATCAATAAGATAAATAAGCTACAAGTAAGAGTAGCGCGAATAATAATGCATACATCTCACAAAACTGGGTGCAAATCACTACTGAAAGAATTACAATGGCTATCAGTTTGAGATAGATATCAGTATCACATAGCTGTTCTAGTATACAAAGCGAAATATAATCTCGCTCCAAATTACATACGCAAATTATTAACCATTTCCAGCAGTAACATATATAGCCTTCCATCTATTACAAACAGTGATTTAGTAACTCCCAAGCCACGTACAAATTATATGAAAAAATCCTTTACATTTGTAAGTGCACAAGTATGGAATAGTGTGCCTGTACAGATTCGTTCATCATCGTCGTTACATTCATTTAAATATAGATACAGATCACATTTATTCCAAAGTAATGTATTATCATTTAACGATTAATTGTTCAGATAACAATTTAACAAAG
>JAWPHD010003163.1:122500-226601 GCA_037043455.1 Cyrtodaria siliqua
TCACTGACAGTCAAACTACAAGACACGCAGTCCCAGTAAATGAAAACACTTCACTGACAGTCAAACTACAAGACACGCAGTCCAAGTAAATGAAAACACTTCACTGACAGTCAAACTACAAGACACGCAGTCCCAGTAAATGAAAACACTTCACTGACAGTCAAACTACAAGACACGCAGTCCCAGTAAATGAAAACACTTCACTGACAGTCAAACTACAAGACACTCAGTACCAGTTAATGAAAACACTTCACTGACAGTCAAACTACAAGACACGCAGTCCAAGTAAATGAAAACACTTCATTGGCATTCAAACTACAAGACACGCAGTCCAAGTAAATGAAAACACTTCATTGGCATTCAAACTACAAGACACGCAGTCCCAGTAAATGAAAACACTTCACTGACAGTCAAACTACAAGACACGCAGTCCAAGTAAATAAAAACACTTCATTGGCATTCAAACTACAAGACACGCAGTCGAAGTAAATGAAAACACTTCATTGGCATTCAAACTACAAGACACGCAGTCCCAGTAAATGAAAACACTTCACTGACAGTCAAATTACAAGACACGCAGTACCAGTTAATGAAAACACTTCACTGACAGTCAAACTACAAGACACGCAGTCCAAGTAAATGAAAACACTTCATTGGCATTCAAACTACAAGACACGCAGTCCCAGTAAATGAAAACACTTCACTGACAGTCAAACTACAAGACACGCAGTCCCAGTAAATGAAAACACTTCACTGACAGTCAAACTACAAGACACGCAGTCCCAGTAAATGAAAACACTTCACTGACAGTCAAACTACAAGACACGCAGTCCAAGTAAATGAAAACACTTCATTGGCATTCAAACTACAAGACACGCAGTCCAAGTAAATGAAAACACTTCATTGGCATTCAAACTACAAGACACGCAGTCCCAGTAAATGAAAACACTACACTGACAGTCAAATTACAAGACACGCAGTACCAGTTAATGAAAACACTTCACTGACAGTCAAACTACAAGACACGCAGTCCAAGTAAATGAAAACACTTCATTGGCATTCAAACTACAAGACACGCAGTCCCAGTAAATGAAAACACTTCACTGACAGTCAAACTACAAGACACGCAGTCCCAGTAAATGAAAACACTTCACTGACAGTCAAACTACAAGACACGCAGTACCAGTTAATGAAAACACTTCATTGGCATTCAAACTACAAGACACGCAGTCCAAGTAAATGAAAACACTTCATTGGCATTCAAACTACAAGACACGCAGTCCCAGTAAATGAAAACACTTCACTGACAGTCAAACTACAAGACACGCAGTCCCAGTAAATGAAAACACTTCACTGACAGTCAAACTACAAGACACGCAGTACCAGTTAATGAAAACACTTCACTGACAGTCAAACTACAAGACACGCAGTCCAAGTAAATGAAAACACTTCACTGACAGTCAAATTACAAGACACGCAGTACCAGTTAATGAAAACACTTCACTGACAGTCAAACTACAAGACACGCAGTCCAAGTAAATGAAAACACTTCATTGGCATTCAAACTACAAGACACGCAGTCCCAGTAAATGAAAACACTTCACTGACAGTCAAACTACAAGACAATCAGTCCCAGTAAATGAAAACACTTCACTGACAGTCAAACTACAAGACACGCAGTCCAAGTAAATGAAAACACTTCACTGACAGTCAAACTACAAGACACGCAGTACCAGTTAATGAAAACATTTTACTGACGGTCCGTATTACCAGTGTGTTTGCATGTCATAAACGTTTACAACCATGACATATTACATGCATTATACACATAATATTTAGAAATAGCTAATTTCTGTATAGTGTTTCGTTTCGTTTCGTAACTTAAATGCTTTTAAAACAAAGGTACACGGTTTGCGAATATATATATTATTTTGTGAATTTAATAATTCCAGAAATTTGATCATATTTGGTCTCTTATAAAAAATATTTCGGAATATATTTCTTCTTTAAAATGATGTATGTTTGCCATTCCAACACAAAATGGAATTCATCTTCAAGTTTATTACAATATACACATATTCTATCTTTTACAGGAATTCTGTTTGGCTTAACTCACCTACTGGCTTCAATTTGCAGTCTATGAGATGACACCCGTAATTTAGTTAGTGCTTGACACAGTTTGAAAACATTTATATTATCTAGATATGGTTGAAACTGAAACTGTGCAATGTTTATATAAAAAACTGCTCTAGTGGAATTTTCTAATCGACTATGCCAATTCTGAACAAAATTGACATTTAACCTTTGCTTATTGCAAGAAAAATATAATAGTAAGTAACACTTTGTTGTAACCATGCATCATAAAACCCAAGCGAGGACAATAAGACTTTCAACTGGGAAACCCAGTTTATTTTCTGAGAATATGTTTCACAGTCATCACGAATCATGTTATAGACTATGTTCACATATTTACGATCATGCACTCTCATGATTTTTAACCCATATACTAAGGTTGATGTTGTAATGAATTTATAGCTTCATAATTAAAATTTGTGGTAGCATTATGACATGTTTATAAGTTGGAAAAAAATATATTTTATAGACTAGGATAAAATTGAATGAGATTATAATGTTGCATAGGTAATGTTGCATGATAAATCATAATATTTAGGAATATATGAATGTTGCTCTTAATTGATGTCTAGTTAGCGCTAAGTAACAATCAGGTTGGCCTAAAATTCAAGATGACCACCATGGCTAAAAATTGATTTTAAATACAATTTTGTGTGCGACCCCCACCCTCTTTTTCCTCACCCACCCCCACCCCAACACCAAAAAAAAGCCCCCCCTCTCCACCACCGGTTAATTTGACCTACCTTAGGGGGGTGGGTACGGATATTATCTGGAATAACCCAATATTCAAAACTTAATTGAACTACTTTTTCTTTTTTCTCATTTTTTTCCCAGTGATTATGGAAAAATGGATACATATATAAGGCATTATATCATTTAAACATCAAAAACGTCAACACACTCGTCACATTTTGCCATCCCGTTTCAACCGGGTTTTAACCGGGAAGTAACCGGGAAATCGACAGGGGAATAGTAATACCCAGTCAATAAGGTGCTTTATCGTCAGAGTAATGCGTCTGTACGATAAGACAATTTGTCAATATGGTAAATATAGAAATGACCGAAAATCCCTGGTAATTTCCCTTGTAATTATCATTATGTAATATATTGTACAGCAACCTGACAACAACTTTAGATTGAACTAGAATTTATTTACCAGATAAAACAGTTATGTCGGATTCAAACGATTCAAAGACAGTAGACGAACAAAAAGGTACATAATTTTGTTTTTACTTGTACTTATCTATCTTCCATTTAGTCAAACTGACGAGAATGTTAGTAAGAGTATAAAAGAATACAGTGAGAGTCTAACAAGTTCACTGTGAGAACATGAAACAATTAACCAAAATACACGTAGACTAAGAGAGGCAATAAGAAGATTTCTTAGGTTTTAGTTATTTATTTATTTTACAGATAGTGAAGGTATTAAATTCAAAAATAGAAAACTAAAACATTAAGAAAACGAGTTCAAACTGGAGCAAACATTAACTCGATATCTGAAGTTAACACATACATTCGCCAGCTTAATGTAATTATACTAAAGTAATAGAATAATCAAATTAAATGTTTACAATCCAGACTAATCGATATATGATATAAATCATAACAGTTTTTATCTGTTTAGTATGTCATAATATAATAATATTATTATAACAATAATAAATATTTATTCTTAAAAAATTATGCATTATAGAAGAAGAATGAATTATCATTTTATAATTACGGGATTTTTTTCTATAATGTGTTGAAAATATATTCGACAAAACTAATATAACTCATCGGGATTAATACAGAAACATTTTTTTATGAATCTTATTCAATTTAATATCTCTGTTTGACAAAACTGCATATGTGGCACGAAATATCCCGAGAGAAGGCACGAAACATCCCAAAAATGTATTGGCACGAAACATACTGGTCATTTCGTGCCAAAACCAGTTCGTGCCTGGGATGTTTCATGCCAGGGATGTTTCGTCAGGAATGATTTGTCCGGGATGTTTCGTCCCAATTTTTTTTTTATATTTTCCATGATATTAATATCGTATACTTCAAAGTTTTAGCAGAAATAATTATTTTAAGGAAATTGAAAGTAAAATATTTATAATTACTGCGAAAATGAACTCTTAACATACTCTTTTTTCTAAATGGAATGTTATGTTGTATTTATTTTTACATTTTAATCAAGCCACCACCTGGAATTATATGCTAATACAGTCTAATACAGACTAAGGCAGTAACGAAAGAAAGAAAGAAAATAATAACTTAACAAATAAAATAAAGTACAATTTAAATACAATATTTAACCAATAATAGTATATGGTATTAATGGATTATAAAAAGAACGGCCTGTCACGTTAGCCACTATATATCATAGTGTTTCCAGCTGACACCGCGTGGATGTGTGACTAGGACCTTGGCGATTTAAAATAAGAAAATATGTTTTTAATTTGTTTTCTTATGTTATATCACCCATTTGCCAGCCATATCCCACCCACCAAGTCATGTTGAACTCTTGATATATAATTTTGTTGTTGAACTCTTGATATATGCTGTTTTCTTTTGTTATTGTTTTTTGTCTTTTTTTTTTTTTGTTGCTTATTTGTAGTCACCAGTACCTTGAAAATGTATTTAATGGTTAACCCCAAAGTTTCTAATTCTATTAAACAGTACACAACTAGTATTTATAGTTCAGTTTAATCTCCCGTTTAAAATTGTCCTTACATCTTGGATGCCGCCGATAAAAAATCACTGGTGCTTATATCCCCTGTGCTATACTTCTCCCAAGTCTTCTCCAGTGCTGCCTGTATCCTACAATATTTTTTCCTTGCGTCCCTCGCAAACAGGCCATCCTGTACCAGTCGTAGATTGGTGTCGACGAGCACACCTTCCCTGAGGATGAACGGAATCAGGACGTAGAATTGTATCCCCAGTCCGTTTGCCTTTTTGTTAATCATCCGGTGCCATCCCTCCACGTCGTTGTTGGTTCGGATAACGTGGCCGTATACACTGACACTGCGTAGAGGGTATACACTGGAGGTGAACCACTGGCTATCCATATATGCCACTAAGGACCGCAGTTGAGTTGTGTTGACCTTCTGCGCAAGGCTCTGGAAGGCTTCCTGCACATGCTGGTACGGACGGAGGGGGAGTGCCATCAACTTTCGTATATATACATACACTCCCTGGCGTTCGTTATATGTGGCCTGCAAACCTTTCTCCTGCACATGTCGCGAAATACACTGGACCCAGTGGAAGAGGCAACCCTTGACGAATGTCGGGGAATACCTGGAGAAGAGCTGACCACGTACCAGTCTCAAAATCCAGGACTGCCGTTTCCACCGCTATTTCCTCCAACATGTCTTTTAGCTTCATCAAAGTCTGCGAAAAAAACACTATTTTTTATAATACTTATGTGGAGGTAAGCTTATATGTTGTTATTTTTGTAATAAAAACATGTTTATACTATGTCGTAGACATATTGCATCAAAACACAAATTAAATTTAATTTGGTATAAATATTATGTTTGTACAAATACTGGAAAAGGCAAATAGTGCATAATTCATTCTTTACCTGTACTGTTGTTCGCCGCGTCATGAGAATGAATGCTAGGGGAACCTGTTTCATGTTCTCCTCCTTCCGGATAAACGCATGAATGGACCATAGCTGAACAAATGTTTTTTTCAGGATCTTGAAGGTGAAATCCATGAACCATCTCTTTGATGTCTTTAGCAGGTCGAATTGTGTGTTGGTCGCAAACACCAAGTGTCGATGTCTGACAACTGGGTACAATTGGGTACAACTAATAATAATAATAGATTTAAGGCACATCGATTTTGGGTAAATGGTTACACAGGGCTACACCAGGTAACCACTGGGTACGGTTACCGGGTACAAGTGGGTACAAGTGGGTACAACTAATAATATTAATAGATTTGAGGCACATTAGTTTTGGATACCTGATTACACAGGGCTTGAAGCAGGCGAAATACTAACTCAGTAACTGGCTACAGCGTATACATAAAAATAATACAACCTCCCCATTTATGTGTTGTTTTGAGCAATTCTTACACATATAGCTATGTTGCCCCCGCCTCCCATCACTCCGACCCATCCCCCACTTCCCCCCTCCCCCACTAGTACGTACTTAAGCATATATATATATATATAATTAATTTTGGTTTGGGATTTCTTGTAGCATTATGCATCTTATTCATACTTCACCCATATTGGGGCAATGGTTCAGACAGAAAGCATTTATCCCGATATCTAATATCAAAATTACTTGTGTATAAATCATTTTAAAGTGTTTTCATATACATCTACTTTAAACAGATTTATGATACGAAGCTATATTGGATGAAAACCTTTTTCGCAATCAAAACTCATACTCATGGTAATAAAATAATAACTTAGCGAGTGCCTTTCTATTGCGCACGTAGGCAAATAAACTTCTTCCGAATGAAGTATCATTGAAGTTTCATCAATTGTGCAATAAACGGACACATAATTCACCTTTGTTTGTTTTCAGACATATGAACGTATAAAACTCGCTTAGGGACCAGGCAATATTTATTGGGGGGTTGGGACCGGTGCAAAATAGCATGTGACGATACTTTTTTTTCCACTAGCTTGCCATGGGACGTACACTAGGGGTCTCATAACAGCAAATTGAATTTGATGATAATAGATAACAATGAATTAACAATACAACATTTTTTCACTGTAAATAAAATCAAATAGCAGTCCTATATATATATATATATATAAAAGTCGAACCCTAAATATCGCATTGTCCTGCATTTAAACACCTGGAATCCACGTCAGCAGTGACAAGTGTTTTGTCTATTTTGATAACGTTATTTGTTTTTGATATATAGTACTATCTATCTTAATAAATTGTTTCTGCTCGCATTAGATACCAATCTAAATATAGTAGAGTTGACCTTAAGCATTGGTTTCCTTACATGGTATTTATAATTGCAAAGAACACGTTTCGCATTATATATATACGAAGGATAACTATGACATGTGCTAACGTCTTCCTGGTATAAACACTTTAATTATCAAACTCTTTCTTGTAAATGTTGCAATTTGCCGGGTTTAATATGTCACATGTCTAATTTGTAGGGTATACCATATTTGAAATATAAATACGACATATGTCGGAAAGTAACACTACTAGCAGAATACACAACCTTAAGTTAAGATTTATAAAACGACACGAATATGGCACGTGTCGAAAGTAATCGAATTAACATAATTGGGATGCCCGTGATGTCTAACCAACTGAGTGTGAAACGGATAAGCAGATGTATTGCTAATGTGTGAAAACGCAGGGGGTTGCGGGAGGGTTTATTATTATTATCACACCATATAATTTGATTACACCTGTCTTTCGGAATAAATTAATAACAATATTCTAAATATAAAATAATGCAAATATCTTTATTCAGCAATTAAACATACAAACCATGTTTGAAGCCTAACAAGTTCACTAAATATGAAGATAGTGAGAACATGAAACAATTAACCATATTAACCAAAATACACGTAGACTAAGAGATTTCTTAGATTTTATTTATTTATTTATTTTACAGATAGCAAAGTATTAAATTCAAAAATAGAAAACTAAAACATTAAAAAAACGAGTTCAAACTGGAGCAAACATTAACTCGAAATCTGAAGTTAACACATACTACGCCTTGCACAACAGGTTAGAGTTTCCCCATTTTGTGACAAGCGAAGTCGGTAGCGACAACACAAGCATTTCCGCACACACTGACCTCGATTGACGGTTCTGTATGGGAAGCTATAACCGTCAAAATGTGGATATTTACAAACCATTCCATGACAGGCCATTTAATTCAACATGAAGTTATTTGATGACGTACATATTGATTCGATGCGACGTGTAAACTCGGTTTATTCGTTACAAAGTGAATTGATACGGTTCAAAGTGAAATGATACGATGTAAAATTTCAAACCATACGAGCTGATGATTTTTAGCTCTACTGGCCAAGGGCCTTCATTTTTCATCCGATCTTTACAAAACTTTAACATACTCGACATTCAGATACGACAACGCTACATTGCAATACGACATCGCGGCACTTTTCCGGCGGCGGCGGCGGCGTCAGCATTCAAGTTTTGCGTTTAGGTCATTTTCTCACAAACTGTATGCACTAGACCTTTCAAACTTTGCTTGTAGTTGTATCTTGGGTGGTACATCGCAACGTGACAAAGACAATGCGGAAGTGACCTTGACCCTCCAAGCAAAGGGCAGATAACATAATATTTTTTAGGTTCAACTTTTGCATTTAGGTCACTTTTTATCACAAACTGTATGCACTAGACCTTTACAACTTTGCTTATAGTTGTATCTTGAGTGGTACATCACAACGTGACAAAGCAAATGTGAAAGTGACATTGACTCTCCAAGCAAAGGGCAGATAACTTAAGTGTTACCTTCAACTTTTGCGTTTAGGTCACTTTTTCACAAACTGTATGCACTAAGACCTTTCAAACTTTGCTTATAGTTGTATCTTGAGTGGTGCATTGCAACGTGACAAAGCAAATGTGGATGTGACCTTCACTATCCAAGCAAAGGGCAGATAACTTTAATTGTTACATTTACATCACTCTCTCATGAACTATAATTATGCACTAGATGTTTTAAACCTAATTTATAGCTTAATCTTTGGAAGAAAACATATTCTATTTTGACATAGTTGTGTCTTGGGTAGTGCATCTATTTGGATGCATGGATTTCATCTATGATTTTGACCTACTTTCTGGAGCTGATGATTTTTAGCTCTACTGGCCAAGGGCCTTCATTTTTCATCCGATCTTTACAAAACTTTAACATACTCGACATTGAGATACGACAACGCTACATTGCAATACGACATCGCGACATAATTGTCGCGATGTCATATTGCAATGTCGCAACAACGCAATGCAATGTCACGACAACGCGACATCGTATTGAGATACCACAACGCTACATTGCAATATGACATCGCGACATAATTATCGCGATGTCATATTGCAATGTCGCGACAACGCAATGCAATGTCACGACATCGCGACAATTATGTCGTGATGTCATATTGCAATGTGGCGACAACGCAATACAATGTCACAACAATGCTACATTGCAATACGACATCGCGACATAATTGTATTGCAATGTCACGTTGTCATGACATTGCATTGCGTTGTCGCGACATTGCAATATGACATTGCGACATTTATGTAGCGTTGTTGTATCTCAATGTTGATTTGTCGTATCGCAATGTCGCATTGTCATATCGCAAAGTCGCGATTTCGCATTGTCGGGTGTCGCATTGTTGCCCACGACAATGCGACATTGTATCTGGCCCCAATCGGACACCGTTTGAAACAGCACATGGCTGCAGCATTTTAACCTACTTCGTCCAGCTAGGTTCTGTTCTGTTTCTTCTTGTTGTTGTTTATTTATCAAAATTATGGTCACTTTTACCCGTGTATTTACTTATAGTCAATTTCAATTCTTCTTTCCACCAAAAAAATACTATAGTAAAGTTTCTTTTCAATGTGTGGGACAGACATAGGGAAGTTAAATCAACGGGTAGTGCCTCTTGTTAAGTTATTTGTCCCTGCAGCAGAAGACGTTTTCTAGGTTACGCCACTGAACTTGGACAAGTTCAAAACCAGTTGCATCAGACTAGACACATCAGAGTTATAGCCTTTGATTTAAAAAACTGTTTTTTGGTAGGCCTTAGACTATTCAAGCCAGTAGAGTGATACAGGCCCTCTTGTGCATCTTGTTACCGGAAGACTACTTAAATCACGTCACTCTGTAAATTACAATTTTAGACATGGAGGTCATCTTGAGTGACAGTTTGGCCATAAAACACAAACCTGTATATCCATCAGCAATTTCATAAAAAAATTATTCTAGTCTAGATTTGAAAGAGTTTAATGACAATTGATCACAATCTATTTGGAATGGATTGACCCTCTAAGATTTTGGTAGGTCGTCAAAGATCGCCAAGTTGACTAAAACTATGTAAATTGTATGGAAATTTGATAGTGCAAATATCCATACAGTCTTTCCTATCAAACCTTTGTTTTCTCAGTACTTTCAGTACTTTGATTTATCATATATTATGTAGGGGAAATAACCCTGCAAGTGATGTGGCAAATATCGCCGCCAGATGTCGCACCATTTCATTTTGCACGTCATGAAATCAGTTTCAGTCGAACGGATTGCGTTTGCATCGCATCGAATCAATATGTACATCAAATGACTTTGCGTCGTATGGTTGAAATTTTACACCGTATCATTTCACTTCGATTCGTATCAATTCACTTTGTAACGAATGAACCGAGTTTATACCGTATCATTTCACTTCGAACCGTATCAATTCACTTTGTAACGAATGAACCGAGTTTACACGTCGCATCGAATCAATGTGTACGTCATCAAATGACTTTGCGTCGTATGGTTTGAAACTTTACACCGTATCAATTCACTTTGTAACGAATGAACCGAGTTTACACGTCGCATCGAATCAATATGTACGTCATCAAATGACTTCATGTTGAATTAAATGGCCAGTCATTGAATGGTTTGTAAATATCCACATTTTGACGGTTATGGCTTCCCATAGTTCTGCTGTCAATCAGTTTTGACACGGCTGGGGAAAAATGCGTGTAACTACCTACACGCGGTGTATGAAATGTACATAGGACTCGACTTACTAGTATTGTTTGTGTACATCATAAACTCGCCATTTTTTGTGTGGCTTTTGTGGCTTTTTATGTACACAGCCAGATGAAATGTCAAACTCGTAAAAAGGGCTGGTAAGGTCAGCGAAGGCTCGGGTTAATAAAACACGTGACCGAAAGTGGTAGTACATTTACCCGGGGTACTTTAATCAGGACCCGTTTATATTACACGTCTACCTACAGTGCCTGCCTAAATTAATGTTGCAAAAGTTCATAGTTCCTAAGATCTAAATATGTGTATTTTCAACATCCAGAAAGCTTATTACAGAAAATCGTGACAGTTGCGATATTTTTTCACTGAGAAAAATACGTCATATCCCATTGAATACCATTCAATATCTGTCAAGGCCCACCACTCCAACCCACCTTAATGTCAATGTTTTCCTCGCTACCCAATTTGTTCGAAAAAGTCATGTTTCATTTCACTGCGCGACACGAAATGAAGCTATATAAATCTAAAACAATAACACGGTGCGTAGCAGAAACAATGAGGGCAGAACAAATGTTTGACATTCATTTTGACAGATCAGTCTGGTGGCGTTCAGTTTTCATTGGCCAACAGTTACACGCTTTGCAATCTCGGGCCGATCGGAACTGATAAAGCAGGCTCTCAAAAGGCTACGTTTGATCAGGGTCTAGATGTGATTTAAATTGATCATGTCCAGGTAAACGCTTGTCATTTTCAACCGGGCGAGAAAGGTCAAGACGGTGCAACACAGACGAACTTTTGATTCACCGCATAATGGGGAAACTCTAACCTGTTGTGCAAGGCGTAGTACATTCGCCAGCTTATACTAAAGTAATATAATAATCAAATTAAACGTTTACAATCCAGACTAATCGATATATGATAACAGTTTTTATTTGTTTAGTATTAGTATGTCAAAATATAATAAAAATAACAATAATAAATATTTATTTCTTAAAAAATGTATTTGTATTATTTTATGTATTGGCACGAAACATCCTGGACGAAACATCCCAGGACAAACTGGTTTTGGCACGAAATGACCCGGAGCAGCCCTGAGGGACTCAGGAAGAAACAGGAATAGGATCTGACTGGGAGTCATTTATTAGAACTGACTGGGATCTATTGCCTAAGAAACATTTTGACCCATGAAAGAGTTTCCCCTCTAATGCCATAGAAATGGAGTTTATAGTCGAAGGCTTTACTAAAGTCTAAAAGATTGAGGTCGACTTGACTCTTGAGATTTAGTGTTTTAGCAGGTCATCAACAAGCATAAGAAGTTGTGTTTGGCAGAATCTTCTTTCCTGGAAACCATGCTGGAGTACATAAAAGAGATTTGAATTATTGAAATATTTAGTGATACTGGAAGAGACAATGTTCTTAAGAATCTTGCACAGAATACAGGTTAGAGAAATGGGGCGATAGTTTGCAGTATCAGTATTGGGGCCCTTTTTAAAGACAGGGGCAACATTTGCCATCTTCCACAAATCTGGAATAGTGCCAGTCCTGAGAGATTTACTGAAGAGAATCTGCAAAATAGGAGAGATTTCCTTGCCAAGATTCTTGAGAATGATAGGTCTGATCTGGTCTGGACCAGCTGCCTTATGCGGTTTTAAGTTGTTGAGGAGTTTCTCAATACCAGCAGTGGATACCTGAATATCGGGCATTTTGGTGTTTGGGCTGTATGTTACCTGGGCCTCTGCCCCACCAGTATTAGATACCTCAATTTTGGCATTTCGACTGTTTGTTCGGGCCAACGTACCTGCATCGGTACTGTCTTGAATTTTCATCTCACAGAGAGATTTAAGAGACACCGGGGACTTCGAGGTAAAAACTGATTGAAATTGCTCATTTAAAACTTGAGCTTTGTCTGAGTCTTCTTGATATGATTTGTTACACTTTTTTTAATAATTCTATTCCATTAGTCTTGTTTTGGAATGTTTTAAGAGTGTATATAATTTCTTGTTTGGTCTTCTGTGTTTTTGTTCTGTTTCTGTGTCCATGTTTACCTTTAGTATGTCTTCATAGTAGTTTTGATATGCTATGTTTGTGTTTACGACAGAGATGTTTAAAATCGACAAGATAGCGCTTTTTGTTGCTACCAAGATAGCGCTTTTTGTTGCTACTATGTCCTATTCTCTTGTATTTTTTGTATTCTTTGTCACATTTCCTGTAAGAGGTGTATTCCGTTATTAATGCGACTGCTGTATTATTTCGCGGTACTCGTGCAATATTTACATGAAACCGCTTCGTATTGCTAGAGCGATCACTGACGCGTGTCAAAGGTAAAAATCTCATTCATACATTCACTGACATTAGTGCAATGTACATTGCTTTATAGCTTATTCGTTACACTATATGCAAAATGACTGGCAAACGAGCAGAAATATGCTTGAAATTAGGGCCTATATTAGAGGTAGGTCATTACTTGGGTTGAAGCCGAAAGACATTCACCAAGAGGTGTGTGACATTTACGGGGATGGTCAAATGTCATATAGTACTGTTTTTGTTGGGTGGCCAAATTTAAATCCGGGCAACAGCCTTGAAAGATACTGCTCGCCCTGGTCGCCCTGTAACATCATCGACCAAGAAAAACGTTAAAAAAATCCGTGAAATCCTGAAAACTGATGCTCGATACACAGTAAGACAATTAGCTTGGATGACAAACTTGTCGTTACCACGAGTTCATCTAATGTCCGTCGTAAAACCGCTTGTGGAAACGAACAATACATTGATGGAAACAATCAATGCTCAAGATGAACAATTGAATCAGCAAAATGTCGTCATTGAGGAGAAGTCGAAAGCCATAAATGAATGTGAACACCAGTTAAGTTCATTGCGCAATAAACATTACGACCTACAACTTGAACTGAATGATCTCCAGCAATATGGTCGCAGGAATTCCATTCGATTCAACAACCTGGCTGTACCAACCGGTCAATCTGAAGCTAATCTAACCACCTGCGGAGTTGACAATTCAATATTGAAGGACAGTTCAATCACGACCGACGATGTCGAACGTTGCCATCCTGAAGGCAGATCCAAAAAACAATTAATTGTAAAATTTACGAGATACCTAGTCAAAAACGCCGTTTTTTTGTCGAGAAAAATCTCAAAAACAATCCAAATAGAGTCTTCATCACAGAGGATCTGACGCCATTTAATCATGAACTTGTTAGACATTTGATAAATACTAAGACAAGAAAGGAAATTCATGCTTTCTGGACAAGAGACGGAAATATTTTCGCGAAGAAGGCCGAGACAGATAAACCAGTACGTCTTCGCACACAGGATCAAATCAGATTCTTTGTTGAGTCTGACTAAATAGACTGTGATATCAGTTCCAACGAACTTCACGCTGTTTCAGCTGTTTTCTAAACTGTCTTATGATATATATACTTATCATGTAAATGAATTATTTTTTGTCCTCCCCCCCCCTCCCCCTCCCCCGCCCTCCCCCCCCCCCCCCCCCCCCCCAATCTAACTAACTTCATTGTTGTATAATGACGTGTTGTTTTTTTTTGTTTTTTTTTGTTGAGACCAATATATATCTATTTCGCCGTCACGTGATTATGTGCCTTGATATTTTACATTATTTAAGATGGGTTACAAATAAAACAAAAGTCTTTACTGTACAGTGTAAACCCTCGGAACAGATGTTCACAAAGACAAGTTTTAAAATTAAAAAACTTCTTGCATAGGAAATAACAAAATTCTTAGAATATTTTAACTACACTATGCTGTGTCCGCGAAATACCGGCCATGGCTTCAACAATATATATAGTGTAAAATAAAATGTGTAGTTAATCAAATTGGAACATTTCAGGTAAATCATATGTTCATAGTCCAAACTAAGTTTAAAAGTGTAAACTCTGGGAACAGATGTTCACAAAGACAAGTTTTTACTGTACAGTGTAAACCCTGGGAACAGATGTTCACAAAGACAAGTCTTAAAATTAAACACTTTTTGCATAGAAAATAACAAAGTTCTTAGAATATTTTAACTACACTATGCTGTGTCCGCAAAATACCGTGACACAAAGTTCATAGATGATTTTAAAGTTCTTCGCGTTCCGATACCACAACGTCTTGCACCGTCAGTAGTAGAATTTGAAAACTTCGTGTAGGTGTATCCCTAAAGATTGCACCAATGTGGACAACCGCAAACGAGATCCGGATGAAGCCATGACGACGACGACAGAGCACTAGGCATTTCATCTCCTCATGCATCGATACATCTGGCACCGTCAATAGTAATGTTTGAAAACTTCTTGTAGCTGTATCCCCAAAGATTGCACCAAACGAGATTCGGATGGAGCCATGACGACGACAGACCCCTAGGCATCTCATCTCCTCATGTTTTTCTCTGAAATATATACACGAAAAGCCAAAGACAGTGGTACCAAATACAATATAAACAACAAACACAGGGCAGGGTGGGTGGGTTAGTTTGGAGATAACAATTAAATACCGATTTTTAGAACACAAAAACAGATCGATACTGACCAATTGGCGCTCACTGCAAAGAGGTTATGCGTTAGAATTACACGTTCATAGTAACCTCTGATTTCCACCCCCTGAAATAATTAGTATTTGTTCCCTAGTAGAACAAATCCCAATATTGACAATCCAAATGCTATTTTTAGATCAAAAGTCTATTTTAAAATCGGCACGCTTTAAATATAGCTAAACTTTGACAGTTCTTTTGTTGTTGTTGTAGTTCAATTTTTTTTTTTTTTTTTTTTTTACGATAATATTAGTATATACAATTAATGGTATTGATGGTATTATTAGTAATATATAATAACGTTTATAACTATTTAAATGATGAAGATGCAAGCATTAGGTGTATGGTGATGATTATGATGAGTTTACAGACACATTGATGAGTATGATGATGAGTATAATGCTTTGTTGATACCATGGTGATGGTGATGAAGATGATGTAACGATGCTGATCGTGGTTTATTGCGATGATGATTATGACAATTATGTTGATGTAATGGTGGTTATATTAATGTAGTGGAGATGATGTTGATGTAGTGGTGGTTATGTTGATGAAATGGTGGTTGTGTTGGTGTAATGATGATTATGTTGATGTAGTGATGTTTAGTTTGATGTAATGGTGATTATGTCGATGACAATGGCGATGATTATGATGATATAAGTTTACTGCAATGATGATTAAGATAATTTTGCTTACAAAATTGATAATTATGGTGATAATTTTGATTATGTTGATGGTGATGAATTGATGATTATGATG
The DNA here is from genome assembly GCA_037043455.1 of Cyrtodaria siliqua. Lineage (NCBI taxonomy): Eukaryota > Metazoa > Mollusca > Bivalvia > Adapedonta > Hiatellidae > Cyrtodaria > Cyrtodaria siliqua. The sequence continues at coordinate 138,642 of JAWPHD010003163.1, forward strand.
ATGCGGATGATTAAGATTATGTTAATGTGATGATGTTGATGATGATCATTAGGATTTTGCTGATGCAAAGATGGTTAAAATAAACGGTGATGAATATGATGGTAATGTTGATGCAATGATGATAATGGTGATGATTATGATTTTTATTATAATTATTATTAATAATGTTTAATGAAATCGATGATAACGGTGATATTCCGAAAATGACAGTGATATTAGTATGTTGATGATTTGATAGATGTCAGCGATATGATGTTGTTGATTGTGATGATAATCATGTTGACAGACTGATCATTGTTTTTATGTGATGATGATTATGTAATGATGATTATGTAATGATGAATATTTTGATGAGAAATATTTTGATGGGAAAATGATTGTGTTGATGTAGTGATGATTATGATGATGAAAATTATAATGATGTTAATGTGGATGATTGGATTGATGTGATAATAATGGTATTGCCAATTAAGTGACGATAATATTAATGATTATGATGATTTTTATTATTATTATTATTAATGTTGATGAAATCGATGATAACGGTGATATTCCGAAAATGAAAGTGATATTAATATGTTGATGATTTGATAGATGTCAGCGAAATGATGTTGTTGATTGTGATGATAATCATGTTGACAGACTGATCATTGTGTTTATGTGATGATGAGTATGTAATGATGATTATGTAATGATGAATATTTTGATGAGAAATATTTTGATGGGAAAATGATTGTGTTGATTTAGTGATGCTTATGATGATGAAAATAATAATGATGTTAATGTGGTGATGATTGGATTGATGTGAATGATGATAATGGTATTGCCAATTAAGTGACGATAATATTAATGATTATGATAATTTTTATTGTTTCGTAATTATGGATGATGACTATGTTTATATGTTTTGATGACGATAATGACAAGTCAGTCTTTATGATAGTTAAATGTCACATTATCAAGTATTTAGTGGATGCACCAACTTAAGTTGTTATCTGATTTTCTGTATGATCTTCGCTCGTTTCGAGTTCGATAAGTAGTATGAACTTGTTTGTATTACAATTTTTTTTTTACGATACTCTCTATCTCTATTCTTTTCCCTTTTCTTGTAGATGCACATTTCCTTGCTCGGTTTGTTGACTCAAGCGTCATGGTTGTACTAGATTGGCCACCCTCCATTAGTCTCCATATACATGTGTTACATGTTGAGAGTGTCTTTATTGCCCAATGGGTAACGATATAATGTGTTGGAGGGTGGCTATTGGCCTCTTTCATTGTATCTGTAGTGGCATTCCCGGGAAAATGACATTTATAACGACACTTTTAAACTTTTTTGTTTATATACTATCATGTTTAGCTAAATGTTTGCGTATTACGTTAGAAAATGTCACGGAGTATTTAAAATTAAGTATTTTAAATTTAGAATTTGCACTAGTTGCTTTATCGTTAATCATTACTTCTGGAGATGTAGAACTAAATCCAGGTCCATCAATGTCAACTGATACTAGCTTAACTTTATTTCATCTTAATATTAGAAGCATTCGAAATACACTTGAATTTATTAAGGATAATTATACTGACTTTGATATCTTGTGTTTTACCGAGACACATTTTACACATGAAATAACTGACGATTTCTTACTTATTGAAAATTTTGTTACTACTTATAGGAAAGACAGCACTGCTCATTCTGGAGGTATTTTATTGTATGTTTCGTCAAATATAATATCCAACAGAGTACATGAACTCGAACATATTTTACCAGAATCTATATGGATTGAAATTAAAGATCGTAACGAAACCATATTTATATGCACCGTGTATCGTAAACCAAATAGTAACATAGACTTCTGGGACAGATTTAATTAAAGTTTTGAGCAATCGTTAGAAAGAGCAAAGAGTATAATTATAGTTGGAGATGTAAATGAGGACCAGTTAAACTTGAATAATCACCAACTGAGAGATATAATGTTGATTAATAATCTCACCAACGTAATTACAGAACCAACCCGCGTCACTGACAATTTTTCAACTTTAATTGATCTAGTAGTTATGTCAGATTCTGTTAAAGCACATGACTTTGGTATTATTATAACACCACGTGACGTTACTGACCATTTCGGTACATACATTTGTTTTAATTTTAATCAAGTTATTACATCATCATTCACAAGACAAGTTTGGAATTATAAAAATGGTGATTTTATCAAATTAAACAGACTCATAGAAGATACTGATTGGTCCTTTCTTCATAATAATAATTTAGAAGTTGCGTGCAATGATTTTACGAGTAAGTTTATGGAATTAATTCAAATATGCATACCATCTAAACAAGTAACTATACGACCGAATGATTAACCATGGTATGATTCTGAGATTCGTCGAACTTCAAGACAACGTGACCGAAAAAAACGTATCGCAATTAAATCTCGGTCTAATTCGGATTGGATATCATACAAACGTCTCATAAATACAATTAATAATTTAAAAAAATATGCTAAAGAACTTTTTTTCAATAATATAGAAAGTACATTAATCGAAACCAGCTCAAACAGTCCTCGTCAATATTTGAATATTTTAAAACACCTTATTAAGTCAAATAAACATTCTGAAACTATACCCCGATTAAAAACTACATTATCGAACGGACAAATAATATATTCTGTATCTGATGTTGATAAAGCAAACTGTTTAATTGATTTTTTTGTTTCAATTGCCTCAATCGATGAAACGAACGCAGTTTTACCAATTGTGTTACAAAAACAGATGCCTGTTTAGACAATATTTCTGTTACCGAATCAGAAATTATGGATAATTTAAAAATATTAGCAACAGGAAACGATGGAATAAGTCAAAAAGTACTGAAAGAAACAGCTGTAACGATTTGCAAACCTCTTTGTATTTTATATAATAGATCGTTGAACGAATCTTATTTTCCGGACATTTGGAAATTTGCAAACGTTATGCCACTTTTCAAAAGAGGTCTTACATATATTTCGACTAATTATAGACCTATCTCGCTGCTAAGTTGTGCAGGGAAAGTTTTTGAACGGGTCGTTTATAAGTTTATTTATAACCATTTACATATTAATAGCTTATTTTTTAAAAATCAATCTGGTTTTCTCACAGGCCATGCGACAGTTCATCAACTTATCGATATATATCATAATATTTGTCAAGCTTTTGACGCCAAACAATATGTATACGTGTATTATATTCGCAGATATCTCTAGAGCTTTTGATAGGGTATGGCATAAAGCGCTTTTATTTAAAATTAAGCAAAATGGAGTTCATGGCAAATTACTTTCTTGGATTGAAAGTTATCTTAATAATAGAAGGCAACAATTATTTGTCGGAAACGCGTATTCTGAAATCAAAAACATAACCGCGGGCGTTCCTCAAGGCTCTGTGCTCGGACCCCTTTTGTTTTTAATATATGTTAATGATATATCCGAAAATATGTTAAGCATAGCTCGTTTGTTTGTCGATGATAGTTCCATTTCAGTATCCACTTCATGAATTGATGATATGGAGGGTATTCTAAACCATGATTTAAATATTGTTTCAAATTGGTCAAAAACATGGTTAGTTCAGTTAAACGCCAGTAAAACTGAAGCATTATTTTTTTCAAAAAACAATGAACAGCGTCGGCCTAATCTTATTTTAGACAACACCCAGTTGTCGTTTGTTGAACACCATAAACATTTAGGCCTTACTTTGAGCCATGATGGCAAATGGCATATGCATATCGAAAATATCTCTCTTTTGGCTTCACAAATCCTTGGAACTATGAGGCTTTTGCAATTTACACTAAGTCGTAAGGCATTAAATCAAATTTATTTATCGTATGTCCGTCCAATCTTAGAATATGCTGCTATTGTTTTGGATGTCTGCAACGACTATGAAAAAAATAAACTTGAAAAAATACAATATGAAGCTGCGCGTATTGTGACCGGTCTTACCCGTTCGGTATCTATTGTTAATTTAATGAATGAAATAGGATGGCTAACGCTATCAGAACGGCGTAAGTTCCAAAAACATTCTGTTGTATATAAAATGAAAAACGGAACAGTGCCTGAATACCTGGCAAATCTACTGCCAAGAACCGTAGGGGAAGAGACTCCATATCCCTTCAGGAACGCAGAAATTTTTTCGCAGACTTCAGTTAGAACCTCTATTTTTATGAATTCATTTATTCCATCAGCTATGAAACTCTGGAATGATTTACCTTTAGATATTAGAAATTCAGGCTCATTAAACATATTCAAAGGTCAGCTTATGCGAATAATGTTTACTAATTCAAATGTTCCTAGTTTTTACTTTTCTGGTGTACGTTTTCTTTCTGTTATGCATGCTAGGATAAGAAATTCATGTAGTAATTTCAATAATGATCTTTTTCAAAATCATTTACGCGAATCGCCTCAATACATTTGCGGTCAGGGTAATGAAGATGCAAATCATTTTTTCTTTGAATGTATGCAATTCAATGTTGAGAGGCTCGAACTCTTCCAGTCAACACGTTCGTTTCATCCTTTAAGCTCAAATACATTATTGTTTGGAAGGTTAGATCTTACAACGCAAGAAAATGGTTTGATTTTTAATTCTGTTCAAAACTTTATTAGAGATAGTCATCGATTTACTTAGGTTTGACATTACATTTTTTTTCTGTCTAATCAACCCGAGCAATGTCACATGTGTTGCATTATTCTTTCTTCCACTTCTACTTTTTATTTATTTTTTTATTTCTATTTTCTTATTATCTTAACATGTTCTACTACATATCATGTTGTAGTTAATCCAGTTTATTGATACGTGTTAATAGCAATTGCCATTCATTATATTTGTTAAAACTCCATTGTAGGGAAGGGCCGTAACTAATGTGGGTAGCACTTGTGGCCCGACCCGATTGCATTGTACTTGTACATATATGGCAATAAAATATGTTTAAATCAAAGTTCATCTAATTTTGAATGAATGGTGTTTTATGGCACGTCGACAAATAAATGGGTCATACTGTGCGCAAAAACCGATGAATCATGAAACAATGAAGTAGTAATTAAAAATAATGTAAACGTATAAAGATAAAACTATCTACAAATAAAGGATGTCAGATATGGTAGCAATATAAATTATGTATATATGTAAATCAAGAAATGCCCACCAACGGGCTTGTAAACAAGTAAACAAAGCGTCTGAAAGTTAAGAAAATAAATGCATGATGGATACCGCATTTGCTGATAGAGGACCAAAAGAAGTTAAGGGTTACAACAGCGAAAAAACTTTTGAAAATGTATCCGAAGTACAACAAAAAATCATTTGAGAATTTAGTTACGGATGATGAAACGTGGGTTCATTATTATGAGCCAAAAAGAAAATTGAATTGAATTGAATGTTGTTTAACGGCTCATCAACACAGTACAGGTTATTTAGAGCCGCCCCAGAGAGAGGGGAAGGATACATAGGAATCCGGGAACCTGCCCTACTCTTATTATCGAATAGATTCCTATGGTTCTTTAACGTGCTCGAAGGATAGACCGATACACCAAAAAGAAAAGTATCTAACCGAATCTGGGCCACGAAAAATATGAAACAACCAATTATTGCCAAACGAACGCGAACTGTTAAGAAGGTTCTGTATGCAAAATTTTTCACTACCAACGGTCCTGCCATACAGACGGCGGTGCCAAAAGGCACAACTGTCACAGGACGGTTTTATAAAAAAATGTTGTATTGAAACAATTGAAGAAGTACTACAAACAGCATCGCCCTATAACAGGTCAGAAGTATGTTCGTCTTCTGCATGACAACGCCCATAAAGCCCGTATTGTAACAGACAAAGCCCGTATTGTAACAGACTTTTTGGAGTCGGAGAAGATCATCGTTCTCCCTTACTCGCCAGACCTGGCCCCCTGCGACTATTTTCTCTTCTCAAGACTGAAAAATCACTTATCTGGGAAGAGATATAACTCGAGGAATGCCCTGGGATCTGCTGTTTACCAGTGTCTTAAGGGTGTACATGAATACGAAAAATGTTTTCAAAAGTGGATTGCGCGGCTCAAAATGTGTGTTTTGGCAAAGGGGGAGTACTTTGAAGAAAATCGCAAAAACAACTGATCAAAAATGATTATAGAATTCTAGTATCAATACCAATCGCATTATTTACGGGACACCCCTCGTATAGTTGTTCCAAGTCTACTTTAATCCAAGGTAATTTGTTTTTTGTTGATGCCGTTTTAGTTGGCATGAATTGTTTTGAAGCCATGTTCATGTTTTCATGGAAAGACTGCTATAATTGGTTAACAGAGCACTGCCATAATTGGTGAACAGAGATAAGTAGATATAAAAATTGAACATGAAAAGTAGCATTCAAGGACGACAGTCAATCACAAACACACACAGAAACAAAGGACAACTTTAAAGATGACAAACTATAGGACTACCGCTTTGGAATTAAGTTTATAAGCGCCTTATTACTTCCTGGTCGTAGGGCGAATCCTGAGAATACAACCTCCAACCATCCCATCTCTAAAGCATCTATAATATATTCAACATAGATCAACAAACATTCGGAATGGCCTCTACCTGTCCATTTTTTTGTCAAAATAGCGAACTGTTGGTTTTTAACTTTGTTTGGGGGTGTCGCACATTTTAAATATTGGATGACTGGTTACTTGTTTCTCTTACAATGTTTTCAATACTTCTATTTTATCAATGGTGAAATGGTGCTAGTGACTTAGTTGATATTTAGTGTACTTAAAAAAAGACAATTTCATAGTTCAAATCGGAGCTGGAAGTCAATGACCAGAAAATTTAAAAATCAAAATGGGCCTACGAAAGTAGGTCTCTTATTTTATGCAAACTGTACACTATAGTACAGTGGCGTACCACCAGACTGGGAAAACATTTCCAAAAAGGCCTAAGAAACCAACGGTTTAAAATTTTAAAATGGCTTTGATGATGTTTTTCTGATTTTTATTTTCATTTTAAAGATCCATGATGCCATCCTTAGGGAAGCGGATGAAATAAGACAAAGTTATTATTGAGGCATTTTCCTTTTATGTGTGAGATTCGCTTCATAGTTCTAATCAGATGTCTTTTGTTTTAATATATTCTGGACAATTGTAGATAAAAGGCATTAAGTCCTAAAAAATACAGCTTATTTTGTTGTCGACCTAAAAAATGTATGTTCCATGTCTGTTTTGAGACTGACAGATCGACCATTGCTTTTTGAAGGAAGTTGAAAATTAATGGTGAGTGAGACATTACAGTCTGGTCGCAGTTTAAACACTATGAAAAAAAACAGAAAAAAATATTGAACATATAATAAAATCTGGTAAGAGGTTTGGGTGCACGTTTGATATACATTTAAATATTATCTCATTTCCGTTCTATAATAATAACATCTGCAACAACAGTGTTTTTGCAAAACAGTTTACTGTTATTTATTCAAATATGCCAACCATTATATACAACAATTTTCTTTTGTTTCTGTCATAGCCAATACATTTTTATTAAGTAAAATGAAATTGTACATTTTGCATGGAAGACAGAGAAATTACATATTTGATGGCATTGTAAACCAGAGGCGTAGCGTGACCAAAATCTCAATTAATCACGGGGTTAGGTGCAGGAGGGAATTTTTAAAAAATAAACGCTCATACGTGACTTCTGACATCAGAATCAATATCGAAGACTCAGCATGTACCCCGCCCGACCCCACCCCATCCCTTAGGCTCACCCTTTTATTGCGTTTTTCGAGTTTTCAAGTTTTTATTTTTTGAGCCTTCGTTTGAAAAGTTTACTCACGTGAGTAAATGAGTATGGCACGCTACGCGCCTGTAAACACACACAAATTGTTAATTGCTGTAGACAAATGCCTCCTATTAAAACATGAAACTTAATTCAAGTGAAATAAGAATTTTTTTTGGAAACGAAGACAATTTAAAAGCAGTTTCAGAAAATGTCAGTATACTATGTGTATAATTATGTTGTATTTATGATAAAGAATTTGTACAGTGTGCAGTGGGATGACCTCGACTCACAATACAATTATTGATGGGGAAATTAATGGGCCGCCTTTATGGGACTGGTATATTACTATATAATTATATATATATAATTTGCTAAGAATTTTGCACATCCAGACCGTGGATAATTCGAAAGTCAACAATTTTTTATATAAAGTCCTGTGGCCCCAAATATTGATTGTAACTCAAATTCTAAAATATTTCGTTAACAATATAATCAATCAATATACATACATGTTAGAGTGGGTTCCAGTTTGGTAACACCACAAGATAAACAGTGTGGTAAGCTGAGACTAAGCGACAATTACTAGGCATTTATCTGCATCAGTTGAAGAATTCAGGGCTTTTTTCCTAAAGATTTTGAAAATTCTAGCCTTGTCATTTTGTGAAAAAAAAAGCGCGATAACTGCGATAGGACAGCTCCAAACCCGGGGCTAGTGTCACAATCTGGTTGGGGCTTGTCCCTTTTTGCCATATTTTACTTCATAATTAATTCAGGACCTGTCAATATTTATTCAGGGCCTGCCTGTCAAAAATATTTTCCGTGAGCAATGATAGAAGGAAAAAAGGCCGTGGAATTTAAAAAATAAATCAATCTTCTGATACAATTTTCAAATCTAAATATCTAAATGTGTATAGCAGAAACCTGTTTTAAACTGTGTTGGTTACATTGTGTTGGTTGCAATGCTTACATGTAATCATAATATATACAGGATATTTGTTTGTTTGGAGTGAATATAGGATTTATTTTCATAGAGAAGTGGGAAAACATATTTTCACAGTGCTTTGCACAAGTGCAAATATGCAAGTTTCCTCACTTCGAGATGAAAATAAATCCTATATTTATGACAAACCAACAAATATTCTTTATGATGCATACAATGAAAATACATAAGTCAGTTTGAAAGTCACAGTTTAACAAAACAATTTAAACCAGAACTGCAAAATTAAAAATGAATTCCTTTGAACTAAGGTGAAACCCAAAATAGGTCTGGCGTATTGAAATATTGAAGTAAACTTTTAATTGTATTGCTACACCCTTAAAAGCATCCCTAAAATCTACCAACTTCTACTTGCTTCCTGTTGTAAATTCCAGCACACTACTTTAGGCCATAATGAATTAATGGCTAGATTCTCATCCTCGCCCGCCCCATTTTTTTATGCCGCCCCGGTAATTTTTATTTCTTCAAAAAAAAAAAAAAAATAATAATAATAATAATAAAAGAATTGCGGAAAGTATGAAACACTATTACAAAATTAATTTGTTTTCAATATTGGAAGTACTCAGTAGTATGTTTTACTGTTTTTGCCTTTTGCCGAGGCCATTTTCCATTCGTCGTATAAAATAAAAAATAAAATTTCACCCCCGCCCCTATTTTGAAATAAATTTGGATGAGAAACTAGCAGTTAACTTATTATGGCCTTAATGAGCAGGGATCAAAATGTTATAACTTCGAGCTTGCATATTCTGATATGCTTACAGCGCCTGACATGAGCACAGAACCAATAGAAACCGGGGAAGAGGACCAGGCAGCAGGAGGCACATCTTCTGAAAGTAAAAAACCTATTTTGTTAGCATTTACAACATCAAATCAAAGTACTTGTAAGCTAAAGCTTCTTGTTAACATGATAACTTTTGTTATGACAACTGGAGTTATCTGACTTTCAAGAAAATCTGATTTGAAGGTAGCTGGTTTGTTTATATGAGTTTGACAATAAAAAAAGTTGACATGCTTTACAGAGTGATTGCCCTTGATTATTAGAAAATAAGCACATTTCAGCCTAACTTAAGTAAAAGGTTCTGAATTTTACCAAATTTCAAATGCAATAACATCTTGAACAAGTCGGCATTCAGCAATGAGCAAATTTTGACACAATGCATTATTGAGTGTATCTAGTAGGCATGTCTAGTCATGTTTACACATACTGAACACATACCCTTGAAAGCAGAAACATTTCCACTGATGTCATATACAGGAAGTACTGTTATTACTTGACATAACTTGTCGATCAGTAAAATAAATCCAGTTTTAATCTTTTTCCGTTCCGTTAAATACCATTACCCGCCTGGGTATTGGTATTTAACGGAACGGAACCATGAATACATTACCTCATTTGAAATGATGATGTATTTTTTCCTTCATGCAATGATGTAATAACACTTATAAAAAATAAGTCTATTAAGTCTAAAGTTAAGTACTCTACACAGATTTGCATAACAATTGTATATCATTATATTATTATTAAACCCCTTCTGGTGCCTCCGTCTTGGTTCCGTTCTGTTCCCCAAAGTACCATTAGCCTGAAAGCAATTGATGAAAGTTTGGATTTTACTAAATAATGATCATGTGCTTGGGGTAATTAAAATTTGATTTCATTATTATATACATTATTTCATTATACAAATATGAAAAATGGACATACTTGATAACCAATTAGATATTCGGTAAATTTAATATTTTAAAACTAAATTATGTGAGTATAGAACCTAGATACATGTCTTATGCTTAACTTCCACTATAACATTATGGAAAGATTCTCACCAAAATAATGCAATATTACCATGCGTTCCTGTAAGAACCGTTATTATACTTTGGTTCTCTTATGAGGTCAAAATAATGTCATCAGTGTGGGCTCCATATTATTGAAAACTTCTGTATGCCGGTATTTATATTATATGTATATGTTTTTGTTCTTTTTCTTAAAAAGCTGAATTTTTGAGAGAATACTTCGCCAAGGCTTTAGGTATATCAGGGAAACCCCCTCCCGAGACTGTCCTAGATGAAGTCAGTTTTGAAGGAATAGCCCGCTACATTGCCAGCGACAAGTGCAAGAAGATAGTCACCATGGCTGGTGCTGGAATATCTACATGTGAGTTGTGTTCTCTAAAATGTGTTCTTTTACAAGCATGAAAGAAGGCTGTTTGTCCTTAAAGTAGGTTAGTTAAAGAAACTAGCCCGCCAAATAATGGCAAAATTACACGACAGGACCGTTTATCAAAACTCTATCCAGGTGTTCAGGCCAGATTATAATGATTAAAGTATAGGTATCCAGGTGTTCAGGCCAGATAATAATGATTAAAGTATAGCTATCCAGGTGTTCAGGCCAGATAATAATGATTAAAGTATAGGTATCCAGGTGTTCAGGCCAGATAATAATGATTAAAGTATAGGTATCCAGGTGTTCAGGCCAGATAATAATGATTAAAGTATAGGTATCCAGGTGTTCAGGCCAGATAATAATGATTAAAGTATAGGTTTATTGACTGCTTCTTTAAAATACCCATGATTGAATAGGAGTAAAATGAGTTATGAGTTGGTTACTTTTAATTCAACACTCCAGTTTGGGAGTTTGGTCTGGCTGATTAATTGTGTCTATAGAGTTTGAATTCTCAAAATAGATAAGTTATATATATATATGTTTTATTCAAAATTCCAATAGGCCTTAAGGCCTGTGAGGATACAAATAGTTAACACAATACAATGACAGGTAATACTAAATGAAACAACATAAACAAATGTACATATGGAGAAGATGGTATAAATATTTTCATATCATTAAATCATTTACTTTATACACACAGTCTTTCACTATGTAATACAAAATATGAGTAAGCCCACGTGAGATTAAAATTCACATTCCATAGACATTGCTTTGTAAATATTTGTATTTTATTTTATTTTACATTTCTATTTTACGTATTATGAATATTGTTTTATATATTTTTCAAACACATGACTATAAACATATAAAGACATGTATTTAAACGCAATATGTAACTACCATGTTTTCAGTTTATATATTTATATATATATATGATATATATATATATATATATGTATTTATATATATCATCTGATAAAGATTTCAAGCACTAAACAAACAAATGATACATAAATCATGACGATTACAACAAAATACATGTGGCGTTGCACAATATATCGTCTAGGATATTAATTTAAGTGAATCTATATATCATAGCACAGTCAAACATAACCAAATGTTTTTGCATATACAATGCAACTGAGTATATATTGCGTATTGTTTATTATGAAATACAAAGCGAAACCAAACTTTAAGACAATGCATAGATAATGCAGATGTGTATATACAATAATTGCATATATTCTATGTCTAAAAATAAAATAAAAAACAACGTTACAACATGATATTTCCCTATATTTACACACAATTTAAAACTTTTGTAATGATTAGTTATTGGAAAATAATATCCTTTCGGATTTCAAATGCTTTGTATACAAAAACACTACGTTTTTATATATACCTCGTCGTCAGTAGGTTTAGAAACGGTGTACATATGTTGTAAAACTGGCCTGTTGACGTGGGATAAAGACTAATATAAGGTTGCCAAGTTGTTTGTCGTATGTGAGATATCCATCTTGTCAACAGGCTGTTAGTTAACAAGGTAGCAAAGGTCAATAGGCTTCCTTCAGTTTTTAAATAGGTTCTTCTGATTTTTTCATGTGCCCAGTAGACTTCAGTACACGTGACCCACCGGTCACTGTGAACGCCAGTGTTCTGCTGGTGCATATTTAACCCTTAACCAGCTAAGCACGACTATAATAGCCTTTGCATCCATTGTAAACCCAGATAACTCGCAGTCTGATCAGGGTTTACATTGTCTGGCTGCTGATCAGTAATTTACCTCAAAACACCCCTTAGTCTCGTAAATGGAATGATCTTAATTAAAAGAAAGTACAGTTCATTATATATTTGTAGCAGGTTAAGGGTTAACCCACAAGCTGTTGAGTAGGAGGCAAGCACCTGTGTATGACGGAGATAGATACTTAAAATGCTAAATATATTTATTCTTTGAAATGCTTACACATTCAAAACAAAGAGAAAGTTTCCTGTCCTTTTTTTCCTGCGACAAAACCATATTTTTTTTAGAAACTGCAGATTTAATATTGTCTTTTAGAATATAACTAACTAGTCAGTGATATTGAATCATGTGCAAGCATGGTTTTTGTTCAGTTTTGACATTGCAAATAATATGTTTATATGAACACTCATTGTTCCAGCTGCTGGTATCCCAGACTTCCGGTCCCCCGGTACCGGTCTGTATGACAACCTACAGAAGTACAACCTCTCCAACCCAACTGATTTGTTCTGCATTGACTTCTTTAAAGTGAGTAGATTGCTACTTCATATACTACATGACATTTTTTGTGTTACTCTTTTGTTTTTTCATGGCAAATTGAGAATATGGTTTTTGTGTCCGTTATGTTTTTGAAATTTACGCTACTCATTTCACTACCAATCTAGCTCTATATTTAAGTTATGACACTAAGTTCATGTGCTGGCAGTTCCATATGCAATTTGGAGTCAACAGTCACAGTGACCCGAAGATGGAAGTTATAGTTTCAATATGGCCAAATAATACGAAAGTTAGCATACACGGAATGCCTGTTGGGTGAATTTTAGTTTTTATAGTATCAATAATAAAAATGTTTAGATCATACAAATTATAGTAAAATCTCACCTAATTGAATTTACAGATCGATATTTACATGCATGAAACATACTTAGATATTTAAAAAAAATCAAACATTGCTACTTTCACACCAAGTGGTAGTGTACAGTTTCAAGTCAGAGAAGGTCTCTATACAAGACCCTTGGCGTAAGTGGTAGTGTACACTTACAAGACAGAGAAGGTCTATATGCAAGACTCGCGGCATAAGGTGGTTGTGTACAGTTACAAGACAGAGAAGGTCTATGCAATACTCGCGGCATAAGGTGGGAGTGTACAGTTACAAGACAGAGAAGGTATCTATGCAAGACAAGCGGCATAAGTGATAGTGTACAGTTAGTTACAAGGCAGAGAAAGTCTCTATGCAAGACCTGCGGCATAAATGGAATAACTGCAAAATATGTGGTACAGTTGCTTAGATAGGGTCTAGAATGTTTTTGTTTTTTCCATGTTACTCTGGGTAAGCTTTGTACTTCAGGCCAGCAGTTTACCTTTTAATTGTGTTGGATGTGTTTAAAATGTAAAAGATTATTTAAGTTATGTTGCAGTTTTAGAAAGCTTTAACATCAGCAATTGCAATTTTCAATTGAACAAATTTAATAAGTAGTTTACCAGAAACTTGAACCTTGAATTCACCTACCATTCTTGAGAATATTTTTAGACTAAGCTCAAGTATGAATATTTTAGTCACAAATATTTCAATAAGTATACAGAATAAACGTTCATAACAAGCTGCTATGTATAAATACGATGCATACTAATAACTAGAAACTTCTTACGATTGTTTGTCTTTAAAGGTCACTAAAATATTTGTGAACAAATTTTCAGTACTTGAGCTCAAGTCTAAGAATAGTCTGAAGAATGGTTGGTGAATTGCAGGCCACTGGGGTCTTCCTCCACCAATGGTAGCTGGAAAAGTCGCTATATGGCCGTAGCTGTTGGGGTGACCATAAAATCCAATTCAATTCAATTAAATTGTCAACAAGTTTTAGCTCAATTACGATTGACCTTTGACCGAGTCTACATCCAGGTTAAATTCAAAGTAGCAGATGCTAGTGTTGATGCGTCTTATATTTACAGTCTGTGATATTTGATACATTTTTAATATTCTCATATTTTCCACAGAAAAATCCAGAACCATTTTTCATGCTGCGCAAGAACCTCTGGTCTGGATCTTTTAAGGTATTTATAAAAATGGATTATTTCTTTTTCAGATAAAATTGGTGTAAATTGAAACTGTTGTAACTATATCGCAAAACTCGTGGTGGGGGAGTGTTGTAAAGCCATGATATATTTATCCTATTATACTAGTGAAATAAATATGCAAGTGAAGGCCGAATTATCGGTCGATCTTTTCCGTTCAGCTCGGAGTACAGCAGAATTGTCTCGTTGATTACAAAATACGTCAAAACAATACCTACCCCCTGTATTCCAAATTACAAAATGCTTTCCTATGGAATCGTGCATCTTTATTTTGAGGCCTTGAGCTGGTGTTTAAGTGACTTATAAAAGTATATTTGGAAAAATAATATTTAACCTCTGGTCATCCACAATCAAAATGTAGAACAAGGTTCATAGTGATGTCATAATATTTACACTACGGGAGTTCCCAGTGTATACCGTGGAAACCACCACAAACATTTAAAGATTATCGGCATGATTCATAAAACATAGGATTGTGTACAAATATACATGCTTTTTCGTCATTTTTTACTTTCTAAGATGTAGACAAATCTTTACACTTCCAATTTTAATACTGGAATTTGGACACACAACTTTTCCTGTATTTTCTTTATGTCATAAAATTGCACACGAACTCATAGGAAAACAGGATATATTTCACCCAGTAATGACAATATAGTCAAATTTATCAACAAAGAACATTTGGAATTTTGAAATATATTCTGGAAGCTGGAAAAAATAACCAGCTTTTCATGACAGACGTTCACGGAGCTTCAAGTTTGAAACCTTGTACGTTAATCTGCTATTATCCGAATATAAATTGTCCGGACTCTGTATACTATTTTTTCTATAAAAATGCGGACAAACACTGGTAAAAGAAGCAAAATAAAATAGGTATTAAATGTATTACCAGTTATTGTTTCGCACAGAAAAGTCATATTGACCTTTTCTAGCCAGTTAACGTCTTTGTTGGTAAAAGGTCCGTGTCTAGGGAATCCGAGACTAATGTTTACCAATGTGAAGTCATGGATTGAATAAAATATAATGACTGAAATAAAACAACTTGAGAATTCAAACAGAAATATGTTTTCTTCAAAATGGAACATTTAATTCATATTTTTGTAATTATTTTTTAAAATTATGACTACAAAAGGCAGGTACACATTGACATTTGGCGGGGAAAAAACTGCAAAACTGGAGGGGTGTCACTTAGGAGCCAGAAACAACTAACTTTTCATAAGATTAGCTATGAACAAAACTTCATTAGCTATGAACAAAACTTCCTTATTACATGGCACTTGGATGTAAGTTTCAGTCGAGGGTTGCTATATATGGCTACGAGATATGGGGAAATCAGGGTAGCCCTAAAGGCTATTATGGCGGCCTATGGGAAAATCAATAGTTGTCCATGACCAAAATCCTCGAACTTCAACATCGTCCAGCATGACGTCGCCATTTTGTTTTCAATGAATTATTTCCCATGGGTAATTCTAAAACCCAGTCGAAAAAAGCGGTGTAGACTCTTACAAAAAGTCGATCTCACAATCTCAAATAGGTGCTATTTAATAGTACACCACTCATATTTTCCTGGAAAAGCCCGAAGTAATAATTTCTAATGTTTAAAATCCCCTTAATGAATGTGTTGTTGTTTTCCAGCCAACAGCTTGTCATTACTTCATCAAACTGCTTGACATGAAGAACAAACTACTGCAGCATTTTACCCAGGTTTGTAATAACTATATTTTCATAACACTTTCTTAATGCACCAGTTACATGTGAATAATTTGAAAGAATAGTAACAGTTTCACTAGAGACACTGACTATAAACAGATTAGGTAAAAGCTATGAACACTTTAAAGGTAAATCTTTTCTTGTTATTGAGTGAACATTTTTGTAGGATCATGTGTATTGTGTTTGTTTATAACTGATTGAAATTAATTATTAGGTGATTTCTCATACAGGAAATACACAGACAATTTTGCCACATATAATAAACATATGATCACATTCTCATATGTGAATACTATGATTATCATATGATACTTAATATATAAAAGGAGCCACATACAATTCTCATATAAAACCTATCATATGAAATATATATAATAGGAGTTTCACTTAATTTTGATAGGAGAATATATTCATAAAAGCTTCATTTTTTAAACACACATTTTCATTATGATTCTAATGAATAAACATTATTTCAACTTCTATATGATTGTCATATGAAAGGTTTTATATTAGAATCATGTCCCGCTCCTTGTATATAAGTACCATATAATAGGTATCATATGAGAAGCATATACATTGTAAGAATCCACAGACATTTTTAATAAACAGATAGGAACTTCCTATCATAACCAATGAACTAACCAAAATATCACATGGCACCTTAACATTTCCTTCTATCCTCTCTCAATTAATCACTGATTTTGATGAGAATACATTCAAAAGATTCATAGTGAATAGCAAAATGGGATTATAATAATTAGTTATTTTCAAAGTAAGAAATTGTATGAAAAAGAAGTTTAAAGTTAAAAATGTCATCATTTTTCCCTTTTGTCTTAAAAATCAAGGTTTTGACATGGTCAAAGTTTCCGTCAAACTCCTTTTTTGCTCTAAGTGTAAAAAAAAAGCAAACTACTATCATTGGAAAGAAAATTAAATTTATGATGGGATTTGGCATGAATGAAACTTGTATCTATAATACTCTCCATGATATATGGTTTAAAGTTGGGAAATATTTTGTGAAATTTTCGCACTGTGCCACGTTAAATTTAGATAATTTTCGTAGTGTCCAATCTATTTGTTATTAGGTTTGTGAAGAATCATATGACAAATGCCAACCAATCCCCACTACAGTACTTGCTAACTTTATTATAGAATATAGACACATTGGAGAGGGTGGCTGGACTTGGTGACGATAAGATAGTAGAGGCCCATGGGACCTTCAACACAGCCCATTGTATGAAATGTCAGCACGAGTATACTAAAAACTGGACCAAAGGTGGTGTGGTTAATCTGATAAATTTGTAAACGTCACTGTGTCTTAAAGGCACTAACCGCCAAATAATGGTAGAATATTACATTACAAAATCGTTTATCCAAACCGTATCCAGATGTTCAGTTCATAAAATAATGTATATGTGCCGTTTAAAAGAAAGTACCCGAGCTTGAATACATGTAAAATGAATTATGAGTTGGTAACACTTAATTTGTTGTTTCAGTTTTGGGTTATGTCTTGAGTGGTTAAAGCGGTTCATCGTGGGTCTATAGAATTCGGATTTTCCAAATATTTTTTTATATAACCATCAGTAGATGTGGAAACGGTATACCTCTGTTGTAAACTTTACCTGTTGATGGCTGAATAGGGACTTTACATGTTACCATGAGTTATTGTTTTAAAGGGCCAGGAGGCAATCTAGAAGAATTGTGGGTGTCAGTCCAAATATGAACAAATCCATCATATTATGTTTCAGTTGTATATTCAAATGCAGAAAAATAAGTCCCATGATCCGTCCGATTTATTACTGAAATCCTTTGATCTGGAAAACTAGACATCTCCAGCTGAACTATACATGTTGGCTTGTGTATCTCTGAGTCATATGGACATTCTGTCAACTTCCGCATTACTTTTTTCTATATTTTCATACAATTATATCATAAGAATGTCATAATAGATCATGCTGTTGATTACTGAATGCATATTTTGCCATTTTTTTAGAGAGAATATTTGATGAGAAATCAGAAAATTCTGTACCAAAGTGTGAGCAAGATGGCTGTGAGGGTGTTGTCAAACCAGGTAAGTAACGTGATTCTGTGAGGAGGTTGTCAAACCATGTAATGTACATGATTCTGTATGGAGGTTGTCAAACCAGGTAATGTATATGATTCTATATGGAGGTTGTCAAACCAGGTAATGTACATGATTCTGTGTGGAGGTTGTCAAGCCAGGTAATGTACATGATTCTGTATGGAGGTTGTCAAGCCAGGTAATGAACATGATTCTGTATGGAGGTTGTCAAGCCAGGTAATGTACATGCTTCTGATAGGAGGTTGTCAAGCCAGGTAATGTACATGATTCTGTATCGAGGTTGTCAAGCCAGGTAATGTACATGATTCTGTTAGAAGGTTGTCAAGCCAGGTAATGAACATGATTCTGTATGGAGGTTGTCAAGCCAGGTAATGTACATGATTCTGTATGGAGGTTGTCAAGCCTTGTAATGTACATGCTTCTGTTAGGAGGTAGTCAAGCCCGGTAATGTACATGATTCTGTTAGGAGGTTGTCAAGCCAGGTAATGTACATGATTATGTATGGAGGTTGTCAATCCAGGTAATGAACATGATTCTGTGAGGGTGTTGTCAAACCAGGTAAATGTACATGATTCTGTGAGGGTGTTGTCAAACCAGGTAATGTACATGTTTCTGTATGGAGGTTGTCAAGAACATGATTCTGTGAGGGTGTTGTCAAGCTAGGTAATGAACATGATTCTTTGAGGGAGTTGTCAAGCTAGGTAATGAACATGATATTGTGAGGGGGTTGTCAAGCTCGGTAATGAACATGATTCTGTGAGGAGGTTGTCACACTTGGTAATGTACATGTTTCTGTATGGAGGGTGTCAAGAACATGATTATGTGAGGGAGTTGTCGAGCTAGGTAAAGAACATGATATTGTGAGGGGGTTGTCAAGCTAGGTAATGAACATGATTCTGTGAGGAGGTTGTCACACTTGGTAATGTACATGTTTCTGTATGGACGTTGTCAAGCCAGGAGATGAACATGATTCTGTGAAGGGGTTGTCATACCAGGTAATGTACATGCGACTGTGATGGGGTTGTCAAGACAGGTAATGTACATAATGCTGTATGGAGGTTGTCAAGCCTTGTAATGTACATGCTTCTGTTAGGAGGTAGTCAAACCAGGTAATGTACATTATTCTGTTAGGAGGTTGTCAAGCCAGGTAATGTACATGATTATGTATGGAGGTTGTCAATCCAGGTAATGAACATGATTCTGTGAGGGTGTTGTCAAACCAGGTAAATGTACATGATTCTGTGAGGGTGTTGTCAAACCAGGTAATGTACATGTTTCTGTATGGAGGTTGTCAAGAACATGATTCTGTGAGGGTGTTGTCAAGCTAGGTAATGAACATGATCCTTTGAGGGAGTTGTCAAGCTAGGTAATGAACATGATATTGTGAGGGGGTTGTCAAACTCGGTAATGAACATGATTCTGTGAGGAGGTTGTCACACTTGGTAATGTACATGTTTCTGTATGGAGGGTGTCAAGAACATGATTCTGTGAGGGAGTTGTCGAGCTAGGTAAAGAACATGATATTGTGAGGGGGTTGTCAAGCTAGGTAATGAACATGATTCTGTGAGGAGGTTGTCACACTTGGTAATGTACATGTTTCTGTATGGACGTTGTCAAGACAGGTAAAGTACATGATTCTGTATGGAGGTTGTCAAGCCAGGTAATGTACATGGTTCTGTATGGAGGTTGTCAAGCCAGGTAATGTACATGATTATGTATGGAGGTTGTCAAGCCAGGTAATGTACATGTTTCTGTATGGACGTTGTCAAGCCAGGTAATGTACATGATTATGTATGGAGGTTGTCAAGCCAGGTAATATACATGTTTCTGTATGGACGTTGTAAAGCCAGGTAATGAGCATGATTCTGTGAAGGGGTTGTCATACCAGGTAATGTACATGGTTCTGTATGGAGGTTGTCAAGCCAGGTTATGTACATGATTATGTATGGAGGTTGTCAAGCCAGGTAATGTACATGTTTCTGTATGGACGTTGTCAAGCCAGGTAATGTACATGATTATGTATGGAGGTTGTCAAGCCAGGTAATATACATGTTTCTGTATGGACGTTGTCGAGCCAGGTAATGAGCATGATTCTGTATGGTGGTTGTCAAGCCAGGTAATGAACATGATTCTGTGAAGGGGTTGTCATACCAGGTAATGTACATGCGACTGTGATGGGGTTGTCAACCCAGGTAATGAACATGCTTCTGTGATGGGGTTAATGTACATGACACTGTGAGGAGGTTGTAATACTTGGTAATATATATGACACTGTGAGGAGATTGTAATTAAGAAATAATAAATACGTACCTGTGTTTTATCGGTGAATAAGATACTGTTAGGAGTTCGGATGCGTATTAATTAAATCACGACATTCAGCACAACATTTACACACCATCCATGTACATTTGCAGTTGTGTTTATGAATGCATTTCAGAAGTAATGCACACATAGCTGTGGTCATGAACAAATAGGAATTACATTCCTGGAAGCAAAAGTTTATATATAAAAAAAATTATACAGCATTTATTGTTTATTTTAAACATTTTATTTTTGCGCATGTCACAAACAGTATATAAACATGAAAAGAACCTGTAAAGGTATAGTTGTCTCGCACCAACTCCGCCATACCTATTGTTGTATATTACTACACACAAGACATTCAAAATGCTTATTGTTTGTTTACGGATAATTGTTTATTTTTTGATAATTCTCAACTCAACAGCATTCATAAGAATAAAAATAGAGTATATCAGAAAAGATAAGGAGCGCATAACTGTTTTGCTAGAGATTAAATATCATGTGATGGCTAAAATAAGTAATAAAGGAAGCCATTTCAAACACTAACAGGAGAGATGTTTTATTTTCACATGTATATTTTACATTATAGATATTGTGTTTTTTGGAGAAAGTTTACCTAAGAAGTTTGCTGAACATGCATCTGTGAGTAATAGTATATGAGTTTAATAATGCGGTAGGGAAAGTTAGTAGTTATCTCAAGACATACACTAATTATTAACCTAAAGCAAATATAAAAAGGCAGTGGATTTATGTTTATTTTCTAAGTATCATTTTTGAAAGTTGTATTTTCCAACAGTAGTTTAATGTTCAAAATAGTTTTAATTATCATTATGCTTCTGATTTTTAAATGGGATGTTGGAGTACATATGTAAGCTATTAGTGACTTTAAGTGTTGTTAGGCACATTACGTAAGCTATTAGTGAGTTTAAATGATGTTCAGGCTTTTTACGTAAGCTATTAGTGAGTTTAAGTGATGTACAGGCACATTACGTAAGCTATGAGAGAGTTTATGTGATGTTCAGGCACATTACCTAAGCTATTAGTGAGTTTAAGTGATGTTCAGGCACATTATGTAAGCTATTAGTGAGTTTAAATGATGTTCAGGCACATTACGTAAGCTATTAGTGAGTTTAAGTGATGTTCAGGCACATTACTTAAGCTATTAGTGAGTTTAAGTGATGTTCAGGCACATTACGTAAGCTATTAGTGAGTTTAAATGATGTTCAGGCACATGACTTAAGCTATTTGTGAGTTTAAATTACTTAAGCTATTATTGAATTAAAGTGATTTTCAGGCACATTATGTAAGCTATTAGTGAGTTTAAGTGATGTTCAGGCACATTATGTAAGCTATTAGTGAGTTTAAGTGATGTTCAGGCACATTACTTAAGCTATTAGTGAGTTTAAATGATGTTCAGGAACATTAGTTAAGCTATTAATGAGTTTAAATGATGTTCAGGCACATTACGTAAGCTATTAGTGAGTTTAAGTGATGTTCAGGCACATTACTTAAGCTATTAGTGAGTTTAAGTGATGTTCAGGCACATTATGTAAGCTATTAGTGAGTTTAAATGATGTTCAGGCACATAACGTAAGCTATGAGTACTTAGATATGAGTAAGTAAGCTATGAGTATATAAGCTATAAATATGTCAGCTACAAGCATGTAAGCCATGATTAAGTACAATTGTTTGTTTTCAGGATCTAGAGGAGTGTGATCTATTGTTGATCATGGGGACCTCATTGGTGGTGCAGCCATTTGCTTCCCTCACAACAAGGTAAGTGATAAAGTCCCTACCCGCCAACAGCAGCCACATTTTACAACATAGGTACATCATTTCTTTTAAAACCTACTGATGACGAGGTATATGAGTAACTTCATATTTTTAGAATCCAAACTCTATAGACACAATATAAACGGCTTTAACCAGCCAGGCCAAACCACAAAACTGGAGCGTCGAATTAGTTCCAACTCATAATTCATTTTACTTGTTTTCAAACTCGGGTATTTTATGTACCCGTGAATAAACCTAACTTTTAATTGGCACATATACATTATTTTATGACCTGAACACCTGAATAGGATCTGGATAAATAATTGTTTCGCGTAATTTTGCTGTTATTTGGTGGGTTTAAGCCTTACCTTTGTATATTTGGTTCTACTGATCTCAAATCAGCAAAGATTATTTACCATGTGTCCCTTCATCCATAAGCTTTTTTGTGGCAACTACTCTGAAACTACTTGATGAATGTTCATGAAAATAACAGTAATGTTGCTCATAATATGTGGCTGGTTACTCCTGAAACTATAAGGTAGATTTTTGTGGACATCTTACAGGAATGATGATCTTTAATTCAAGTGTGTCCTAAATAAAATTCAGATTGAGCAAAAACCCAAAATGGCCACCACAGCTAATGGACTCCCAAAATGTGGCCTTGACCATGAACATAGGGACCTGAAATGTGAGTGTGCCATGTCATCTTATCCATGTAAACAAGCGTCTCCGTGGCCGAATGGTCAACAACGTTGCATTGTAAACCTTTGCCTCTCACCGCTGCGGGTTTGAATCCCACTGGGAGCTCGACTTGTAAGTGAGGAAGTGTCGATTCTTACGGATGACGGGAGGTCTATAGTACTGGTTCTACCAAGGAATAGTGGGTGATCTGCCTCCACCACAAAAAAAATCAACAGTCATATATAACCTTACATGTGTTGAAAATGACATAAAACACCGTACAGACAAAGCATGTACACACGGACAATGATAGACAAGTTAACAAACTATACCGTTACCTTTACTTGGTAGCACCTCTGTGCCCGGAATAGTAAAGACGCTGCACCTAACACTTTCTCGCCTTTTATCGCTGCGGGTTTGAATTCCACTGGGAGATCGACTTGTCAAGTGAAAAAGTGTCGATTCTTACAGATGGCAGGAGGTATACAGTATTGGTTCTACACAGAAAAAACGGGGGGATCTGCCTCTAACATTAAAAAATCTGCTGCATATATGGCCGAACATCTGCTAAAAATAATGTAAAGCACTATCAAACACATTTTTACTTGGGGTATTGTTTTGGCCATGCACTTATTGAGGTAACACTTAAGTGGTTTGTTGGGTAGGGGACAATGATTGACAGTAAACCAAATTGAGGCCATGACCTTAAACATAATTATCTTAATTTTGTATGTTTGCAATTTCATGATGGGTTAGTTCATCCATAACTGTAGTTCTTGTGTTTTGGCTTTATGGAAACTGTAAGCAACACTGCTTCTTTATTACAGGACAAAAGATACCACTCCCCGGTTGTACATCAATCTTGAAAAGACAGGGTGTGGGGTAAGTTTGCTGGCATGCGTTAATATAGAGTTTGATATAGAGTGTGTCGTTAAATATCAATTTTGAAAAGACAGGGTGTGGGGTAAGTAAGACAGGGTGTGGGGTAAGTAAGACAGAGTGTGGAGTAAGTAAGCCAGGGTAGATACGTGCCATTAAAAGTGGATTTAAACTATATATATATTGACTACTTTGACTGATAAATCAAAAAGGTCAAATCCTCGTTTAACTGGGCGTTAACGTTATCTGACCTCATAACATGTTATAACAAGAAATGTCACTGTAAGTGACAAATGCCCCCGAAGTGACATTTGATCTCTAAGTGTGACCTCGACCTTGGAGCCACGTACCTGGATTTTGTGCGTGACACGTCATCTGGTTGTGGTGAGCACTTGTGCCAAGTTATTTGTAAATACGTCCAGGAATGCAACAGTTATTGACTGGACACAATTTGACCTTTGACCTCTAAGTGTGTCCTTGACCTTGGGGCCACAGACCTGGATTTTATGCACGACATGTCGTCTTGTTGTGGTGAGCACTTGTGCCAAGTTATTTCAAAATCCGTCCAGGAATGCCAGTTATTCACCGGACACAATTTGACCTTTGACCTCTAAGTGTGACCTTGACTTTGGAGCCACAGACCTGGATTTTGTGTGCAACACATAGTCCTGTTGTGGTGAGCACTTGTGCCAAGTTATTTGAAAATACGTTTAGGAATACCAGAGTTATTGACCGCACATGATTTGACCTTTGACCTCTAAGTGTGACCTTCACCTTAGAGCCACGAACCTGGATTTTGTGCGCGACACGTCTTGTTGTGGTGAGCACTTGTGCCAAGTTATTTGTATATCCGTCCATGAATGCCAGAATTATTGACCGGACACAATTTGACCTTTGACCTCTAAACACAATTTGACCTTTGACCTCTAAGTGCGACCTTGACCTTGAAGCCACGGACCTGAATTTTGTGCGCGACACGTCGTCTTGTTTTGGTGAGCACTTGTGCCAAGTTATTTGAAAATCTGTCTATGAATGTCAGAGTTATTAACCGGACACAAAAGCACTTCAGTTTGACCTTTGACCTCTAAGTGTGACCTTGTCCTTGGAGCCAGTGACCTGAATTGTGTGCGCGACACAACGTTGCATTGTAAACCTTTGCCTCTCACCGCTGCGGATATGAATTCCACTGATGTGTGTCGTTAAATATCAATTTTGAAAAGACAGGGTGTGGGGTAAGTAAGACAGGGTGTGGGGTAAGTAAGACAGAGTGTGGAGTAAGTACGCCTGGGTGTGGATTAAGTAAGCCATGGTGTGGAGTAAGTAAGATATGTGCCATTAAAAATGGATTTAAACTATATATATATTGACTACTTTGACTGATAAAATCCTCGTTTAACTGGGCGTTAACGTTATCTGACCTCATAACATGTTATAACAAGAAATGTCAATGTAAGGGACAAATGCCCCCGAAGTGACCTTTGATCTCTATGTGTGACCTTGACCTTGGAGCCACGTACCTGGATTTTGTGCGTGACACGTCATCTGGTTGTGGTGAGCACTTGTGCCAAGTTATTTGAAAATCCGTCCAGGAATGCAACAGTCATTGACCGGACACAGTTTGACCTTTGATCTCTTAGTGTGACCTTGACCTTGGGGCCACATACCTGAATTTTGTGCTCGACACATCGTCTTGTTGTGTTGAGCAATTGTACCAAGTTATTTGAAAATCCATCCATTATTGTCAGAGTTATTAACCGGACACGATTGTACGGACGAACGAAAGAATGAACGAACGAAGCGACTGACGGACGAACAGTGCGACTACTATATGCCACCATTCGGGGTGCATAAAAAAATATGGCAAAGTCAATATCAAGTGTATAAATTTTCTGTTTAATTAGTAGATATAACAGGTGTTGAAAATACAGACAATTTGGATAATCGGTATGATAAATAGAATACTATGTCTTTGACTATCAAGTGTTTTACGCTCGGCACAAAAAAACATTCAACTTTTCTGTCAGATTCAGTATCATGCCAAAATGCTTATTTCTTTCAAACTTTACGATCAAATGAGAATTTTTGGATTTATGACCCTTTGTTCTTATAATTCCAACCACTTTGAATTATAAAGCGTAGCAGGTTACTTACTAGTAGGTGTATAGAATATGTGTATTATATAGAAACTAACTTTAATTATTTCAGCCCACTCATCCAATAACGATTCTAATGTTTGGAGGAGGGTTCGCGTTCGATGATGAAAATAACATCAGGTTAGTGAATATATATATATTTCGGGGATCATATAGCTGCTGTTTTGTCTGTCCGTCTGTGAGTCGAAGTATACAGGTGATATCGGGGAGCATATAGCTGTTGTTTTGTCTGTCCGTCTGTGAGTCCAATCGGGGAGCATATAGCTGCTGTTTTGTCTGTCCGTCTGTGAGTTCAAGTATACAGGTGATATCGGGGAGCATATAGCTGCTGTTTTGTCTGTCCGTCTGAGAGTCCAAGCATCCATCTCCAGCTTATTTTGAAAAAAAAACTGTCTGAAACCAGTCAGCGTTTTAAATGAAATTGGCTACTATGCTGCTTATGTGATGTTGATAATATTTCCTCCAAAACCTCTGATTCATGTCTAATTAAATGTCTTGTACCCCATATTGCTCAATGGATTGACCTATGTAAGTTTGTGTCGTCTTTGTCGAATTTTCAAGATGGCTGTCACAGCAGTGCATGTTTTACATACAGTTACATGAGATATATAAAAAATATCTAATTCTCTGAAATGGCTTTCCAGATTTTAAAAAAAAATGGCAAAAATGTCTCTTCGATGGTGTCTTAAAGCCTTAAAGCTTTAAAGGTTTCTTTTTTTGTCTTCGCCCATGAACGAAGATGGCCCCGATACTTAGAATATACCAGAATTAAGGACTTTTTAAAAGTTAATTTCTCTCAGACGACTTTTTTGATTCTTATTCATTTTCTTGTTATATTTCTAATGTTTACCTTTATCACTTTATCAAGTTTGTGTTTTTCACTGTAGTCTTCATATATTCAAAATGACTGCCACGGGTAACACAAATTAACATACATCATCAAATCCGGTACCGGTTTCTGGATTTAAATTAAACTTGGCAACAATATTTCTTGGATGGTTCCTTTTTAGATCATACCAGTAAAGAGCATTCTTACGGCCTGTGGTATCCTCCAGTTATGGCATGTCCGCTCGATGGTATACAGTCGTCCAGAACACGTAACTCTAGTAACAGATATTCCTGTTGTATATTGCCTGCATTCTAAGTTTCATTTCAGAGATGTATTTTGGCAGGGGACTTGTGACGATGGCTGCTATGCTTTGGCAGATCTCCTTGGTTGGGGTGTAAGTAGTATTTGTGTAATGTCTTACCTTGCAACTAATGTGTCAGCCGTACAATTACAGCTACCTTCCTACTAAACCAAAATGTCCACTCAACTGCTGTATTATGCAAGTTGGTTACACATGCCCTTTATATACAAAAAGAGTAAAACACTGACCATTTAAATTTATATATGTTCACAATTGCGTTTAATACTTGATCAGTTTAGGAATGCAATGCATTACCAAAAGAAATTATTAAACATTTATTATCAGGATAAAAAAACTTACATGCCAAACACGATTTTCACCAAAGTTACTTACCCTGACAAAGAAAAACTCCATTTGTATTTTGACTGCAGAAGGTGTGAGCTGCTATTTTCATTCGTTTTCAGGTAAAATATGTTATTCAAAAAAACTTATGACAAATAAATCACATGGTTAGTGACTTAGAATTTCAGCTTTATTTTGGCTTGTGATGAAAAGTGATAAGTGATAAATACTTGGCAGACGCCCGCATTTATCAGTGTTCTTGTACATAAGAATTAACTAAGAAAATGCACCAGAGAATTTAGAAAATGCACATAACAACTTAGAAAATGCACAAGACGACTTATAAAGCGTACTACACACGACCGACAAAGCGTACTGCACAAAATGCAAAATGCAAAAGGCCAACAGAAGGAAGCCGAGACTTTCCATACACAACTGTAAATTATGTGGATTTCCAGTGTTGGCTTAAACTTATTGACATTAAAATTATGAACTTTTTTGCCGTATAATTATGATGACTATATATTGGTCACACTTTTATAGGATGAATTGAGGAAGCTCGTCAAAGAAGACCATGCCCGTATAGACAAAGAAATTCAAGCTGCCTCAAAAAAGCCAGGTCAGGAGCCTAAAACTGCTTCAGCATCACCAAAGAAGACCCAAGCAAGCCAACCCGCTGCTAAAAAGACAAGCGCAACACCAGAAAAGACTCCGTCTAAAACAACAACAGCAAAAACTGCTGAGAGTAAAACTGGTGCAGAAGGCAGTAGAAAGCAATCTTCGAGTGCGACATCAAAGAAAACTCCTACATCCCAAGCGTTGGCTAATTCCAAATCTTCGCCAAAAGCTGGGAAGAAACCGGTATAGCTCTGCACACACACAGGTTACAGAATATATATATATACATATAAACACACTATCGATTCCTCATTTAGCTAAGGCACGTTGTGCACCAATGGTACCTTGAACACCCTCGACGAGTACACCCTTGTGTGGAATTAAAATTGTTGCACAATTCTTGCCCAATGTTGTATGAAACCTTTCTTCCGAATTTATCTACTTCCTTAGGTTGATTAACGGTTTTGGTGCGGTTTGAATGAAATCACATAGATCTATTTTTTATTATACTGATCAGGCAGAGAAGATATGTTTGGGCAGAAATCTGTGTCATGAAAAGTTGACGTACAGTGAATGCATTGACGTGCTCTTGTACCACCCACAATTAGTTGAAAACTGCTCCATGTCCCGCTTAGCCCAATCAGTTGGTATTCGCAATTTGACTGCCTCAGCGGCCTTGCTGGAGAAAGCTAGATGATAATACCGGTTTAGAAAATGTTACCGGGACGTTTATTCCCCTTTTCTTGAGATCTTCCCTTAACTCAAGCACTGTCCAGTTGTCTAAGTTTCCCATATCGAAAGTTTTCTGGGCAGTTTTCCGAGAACCTTTCCTCGTCGCCATTTTTGTGACGGTGAAAATATGACAGATAAAATCACGATTATGTTCTTATGTCAATTTACCCAATAATTCAACCTCACAGAATTAGATCACAAAGTATGTCCTTCATATAACGTATCAATCCATTCTGTATTTTATTATTAGATTCACTTATAAATCGAAGAGAAAATGCAGTATATATTAAGGTTTACAAAACAATAGCAAACGCTGAATCAGCGAACTAATTAATGCTCGTGCCGGACCCAATGAAAAAACCTATTCTAGTCACATTATTAAAATGTTAATGAGGTCTATTTATATATGTACTATATATATATACATTACGTATACCTGCGCATAGACAATCTCTACCCAGAGTTGTCGTTCCTTGCATACACATATCTGTCAACGTCTCGCCAAATTACAGCGATTTGCTTACCAGCACTTTCCAATATCGCATAGATCTTAACAACCTACTTAAAGTTCTAACCTATACTATAATTATCAAAATGTAGATAATAAGTCGTGTTTCTTTCGATTGTTTACATGTCAATCAACGGCCGATAGTTGGTGGTGTCACGGTGTTGAAGTTCTGTTGCTATTTTTATATTTTAGCTATGGTCATGTGACAAATTATCATGTGATCGCAGACTACTTTCTTAGACGTTGACAGAGGTCAATGTAATGGACTCTGGGAGAGATTGGCGCATAGACTATGAAAAGGTTATGAAAATATCAACAATAAAGTGAAAGTGTATACATTTTACATATAGTAGTCAACAAAGAAGTGAAATTGTAAATTACATGTCCACATAAACTATGTTTATTTTCATAAACAACAACATAATTATAGTCTACAAGATGGAGGTATTTTGTTTGTATTTTAGCTGCATTTTTGTGTGCCTATTGTTTTAATACCGTATGTAGAAGAACCTTTTTATTTGGTGTTAATCAGTGAAACAGTTATGGAGTAATTTCTGATCTCTTCCAAAGAAAGTGATACAAGGATGTTATAAAATGTTACAGCATGTTTAACAATACATTTTAAGGCAGAATATGCTTTAAATATAAAACATGAACTGAGACATCTTTTGAAAATAAAAAAATAAAATATGAGACATTTTCGAAAATCTCATAATTTAGAGAATTACGAAATCCAATCAATAGCTTAGGATAATACTTGACGAGCTGTGCTGAATTATTTATTCTTGCATACCGGACAAGGCTATGGAAAGTCGCATCTTTATGGGTAAAGATAACCATAAAAATAAAAGTCACACGCGCACCAACATCTGGTATGCTCGAACACATGTAAACGTTAGTAGCTGTCCGCATCAATGCACAACATGTCTCTGATGTGCAAGAAAAAGAATCTATCATGGTATTCGGTTCAGATAGGGAATTCCAACCCTAGGTATAAGTGTTTTAATCGGAACCGAGGCAGTGCCTCGGTGACTGCCTCGGTGTCTCGGTTCCGATAAAAACACTTGTAACTCGGGTTGGAATTCCCTTTCTTCCCCGGATACCAATGAAAGATTCTTATATTCCTATACTATATCATGAACACTCGTGTGAACTTATTAATGTACTAGGTTGTGCGCCATTAAAGGGCCACTGTCCGTAAGTAAGCAAATATTGAGCTTGACCAAATAACTCTGATTTTATTCAGTGAAATGTATACATGAAAACATGAGCATATAGACCCAAATAAGTCTGTAAATATATTCATGAGTTGGAAAAAAAAAAGTTTTTTAATTTGTAAATAATGTTGGTCCCACAATATTTACAGTTTCTGCTAATCACGTGACAGCCATTAGCGCATTAGGTTTTCTACATAGTATGTATTGCGTTATAAATATAAATGGCCCGCTTAGCTCAGTTGGAAGCGCTCTCGGCTATTGTGCTCTCACTAGTATTACACGGCAGTGTAATTTTAGTTTGGGCTGCAAGTTAAAACTCGTGAAGAGGTAGGGGGTTTTTTTTGTACCGCTATTGAATTCGGTCTAACAATCTTGTTTTTATTTAATAATGGTAAGTGTTTTATGTTCTTCAACGTAAATATTTCGTGTTTTATAAGCAAAAAGTTACGGACATTGTCCCTTTAACACTGAGCATATGCATAACACTGGTAGGTTGCAGGGTCAAATGTTCTATTTATAGTACTGGTATTGTTTATATAACACAAATGCAAACCATTTGTGTTATACTCGGCACGAAAACGAAGAATGGCTCGGCAGAGCCTAGCCCTTCTTCGTTTTCTAAGCCTCGCCTAATAAACTTGATAGTAAAAGGCACTGACATAATATTCTCTATATATAACTCAATTTAAGAATAAAGGAGACTATTGACTCTGACAGTGCCTTTATACAAGTTTAGCATTATTATAGTTAGTTTTTTCGTATTGATTTTTTAAGAGATTTTATTGCCATTTTTGTAAATATAAAGTAAACACTGTTAGCATAATTTTTGTACTGCTTTTTGCGCTAAGGTTGAAGATGGCGACCAGTGGAAATTTGTTGAAAAATGCCATTCTGCAAGATTTTCGGACATTTGTGGTCATAATTTTTAAAGTATCAGTTTTAATTTTGTATAATACAACTTAAAAGCCCCAAGATTTTGACTGAAATTAGATTTTGGGATCTGACGGGGCATCCACATCAAAGATGGAAGTAAGTTAAAAATGGTAAACAAATGCCTTTTTAAATGATTTGCATACACCATTTGGTCACACAATTTCTTATTTAGGTTTTTGATAATTAAGTTTTTTCTCGACATGGTTTATATAAAAATAAGAGTTGTTTTTACACCATTCCATTCCTCAAAAAATCCCTTGAGGTTCCCGTGTGGTTCCCGGGTAAAGAATAGCACCACTGAAGATCCCTTTAGAGGGGTAGGCTGAGGGGTGAACCCCCCCCCACCCCCCCCCCCCCCACCCCCTCAAAAATTCATGTTCATTTTATAATTTGTTGTTTATTAAAGAACTTCATCATGGCCCCTGCATTGTTTCAGGTGCCATCTCACTCAAATCTCTAGAGCAGTGGCAGAAAAACAATAAACATGGCTCCTGTGTAAATGGAGTGTCTAGAGTTTGGTGCAGTTCTGCAGGTGAGAAGGTTCTAGGCCCATTCTCCATATTTTTTCTCAATGTAAATGAAGGATGAGCCTGGCATGTTCAATTCCTGTTAGGCGCTATATAACCTTTCATGTGTTGGTGCACCTTTAAACTCAATTCAATTCATTTCCTCAACAAACAAAAAATTACAGATAGACCTTTATAGTCAGTTCTGTACATTAAAAAAAGCCAATCTTGCTATATTTTCAATTAAAATTATTATGAGAGCAATCAATAAAACGCAGCCAGTTTCCAAAAGACTGCCTACATTTTATCCTTCAAGTTAAGATGAAAATTCGTCATTAATTTGAGAGTTAGCGGTGATTTCACTATTCACATATTATTGTGCAAATACACTTGTAGATTATTTTTGTGTGCTGTCATTTCTTAGTCTTTGTTATAGCGATTTAAACATTTTCTAAACTATTTTTTTAATAAACATGGGTCTTCGATATTTGGGGTTTTAGGACTCTATACCAAACCATTTGAACACCATCCCAACACCGTGCCGACCCCATTTGATTTGTAGGGGATAAACTAAATTCCAACTGTTTTTTAGATCAATTGTCAAATTGGCTGAAAGAACTGTTCTGCCAATTCTTGATTGGTAAGAGTACACCCAGATATGACCAAGGTCAGTACAGTTTTAATTTGACACAATTGTTAATAGTATTTGCCTTGTTAGGATTCTGACCGCTATAAATACTCATTAAAGGTCTTCATCATGACCCCGCGTGTGTAAACGTGGGAACATGGCTCTATTGTAAATGGAGAGTCTGCTATAGAATTTGCAGGTTAGACGGTTCTAGACCCATTCTTCATATTTTATCTCGATGTAAATGGAGGATGAGCCTGGCATTCCTGTTTGGCACCATATAACCTTTCTTGTGTTGGTGCGCCGTAAAACCCAATTCAGTCGGTTCAGTAATACAGTGACAAATGAGCGTCTTTGTGGCCAGGATTGTAAAGACGCTGCGTCTAAAACTTTCTCGCCTCTCACTGCTGCTGGTTCGAATCCGACTGGAAGCTCAACTTGTCAGGTGAGAAAATGTCTATTCTTACGTATGGTGGGAGGTGTACAGTACTGGTTCTACCAAGGAAACGGGTAGTCTGCCTCTACCACAAAAATATTGATGCTGAAAATGACGTAAAACACCAATCAAACAAACTGGTATTCTGATATTGTAATAATCTTCATGTCTATTATTTCATGTATCTATGTATGAATCTGCTTCATCAAAACCTGCTTTATTTAATCATTATAGCAAAGTGTCTGTGATATTAACAAAGTATTTGTTGTTGTGTCGCCTGCATAGCATGGCAGACACTTAGGGATCACTGTGTCCGTCGTCTGTCGTCCTTCACACCTTAACCTGCAACCTAACCTCAGCGATAACTTGAGAAGTATTTGGCCTATGTTCATACAACTTCACACACATCTTCATGTTACCTTAAGGAATGTCGTTGAGCATGTCCAATAACTCTGGCTTTCATTTTAGCACAGTTATGCTCCTTTTTGTAGTTTGATTGTACTTACCATTCTAGTTGTTTTAATCATAGTTATTAATGTACAATCATTATATGGATCATCATGCATGCTTTTCTTAAGATTTATTTTAGTGCGCAAGTATATAAATGTAATTGTTCTGGAATTTAAATAAGGAATGTTAAATAAATATGTATGGATGATTTTCTTAAAAAAACTAACCCGCCAAATAATGGCAAAATAACACTACAAAATCCTATACTGGCTGTATACCAAATATCGTCATTTTTATGTTGATCTGTTAATATATCTAAATCAAAACTAGTAATCTCATAAATATTTTTGCCGGTAGAGAAGCTTACCCCTTTGCCGTAAATATTCCGTGTTTACATTGTCACTGTAGGGATCCGTACACCGGATCTCGGTCAAGACCCCGTTCACTAGTACGGAGTTTTGGTCAGCCATGTTGTAGAAAACGTGCGGATAACAACAGAAAAGGTAGGTTAACCACGTTTTTCTCCTATTTTTGTTCATGTATATGAATAATCAGTATTGCTATATGTTGCGGAAACATTTGCCCGTTCAAATATTACCATACATTGTTGACATATTACTTTAAATGCTACAATTCGGATCAAAGAAAAACAATTGCCGGTGCTGAAATTCGCCCAAAGTACCCTTTAGCAATAAATATCTCATTAATTTTCAAGTTAATGAAAATTTTGAATTGGCAGATTTATTTGTTTTTCCATCATACGTGCATCTTCAAAATTTCAGCATCATTCATCCGAAATTGGCCGAGATATGAATCGAAACAAAACGTGCCCAGCGTAACTAATTCATATAAAAAGACGCTGATTTGTGTACGGAGTCTTGTCCATGTACTGTACGGGGTTTTGCAATGCAAAGATTGTTTTCGCTGCTCTGCACTGATGTTATTTACTTGTATTTGTAGTAATTCGTAGACATTATTTAGGTCCTAGATGTCTTATACCATTTTGTATTGTTAAGTCGAAAAAATGCAGAAAACTAAAACTTAAAAGGGATCATTCTTGAGAAAGACTCCGTACTTATTCCAAATAACTACATGTACTACAAACTAAGTCCAGACGTATATTATTGTCTGTTAGAACTGATACAGTTGTCCAATTTTAGCTCATTGTGACCACAGTTAACGTCATATAATTTTTTTTGTCATTTACAACAATCCATTACATTGGTCAATGTTTATTCAAACTTAGAAATGAGGTAATTGCTTTAATTCGCGAATATTGAACATGAACCGGAATTACCTACTTTTCATAATCGCACTGACAGTAAAATGAATGACTTTATGTTAAATGAAACGGAAGTAATTGATCAATTGAAAATCTTAAAATTATCGAAACCTCCAGGCCCAGATATAATTAGCCCAAAGGTGTTAAAATTAGTTTTAAATAGCATCGCTGCTCCATTGACGCGACTTTTTAATCTGTCATTGTCCACTAGAAAAGTACCATACCAATGGAAACAGGCGAATGTAACTCCTATTTTAAGGGCAAGGGAGAACCTGACATGCCGGGCAATTATAGGCCTATATCCATTACCAGTATTATTTGCAAATTGATGGAAAAATCGTATTTAAACACTTGTTCAACTATATCAAAACGAATAACCTTCTATGCAAATACCAGGCAGGCTTTCAACCTAGAGACTCTACAGTAAATCAGCTCATAGAAACATAATAACATAATAAGCAACCTCGACGCTGGGAAAGATGTACGATTTATATTTTGCGATATTGCTAAAGCATTTGACAAAGTATGGCATGCTGGGTTGCTTTTTAAATTAGCTAAATACGGTATCAGTGATTCATTATGTAACTGGATACGTAGCTATCTCTCTGATAGCCAGCAAAAAGTAGTCCTAGATGGATTCTCTTCAAGCTTCAGTA
Source organism: Cyrtodaria siliqua (assembly GCA_037043455.1). Lineage (NCBI taxonomy): Eukaryota > Metazoa > Mollusca > Bivalvia > Adapedonta > Hiatellidae > Cyrtodaria > Cyrtodaria siliqua. The sequence goes on from JAWPHD010003163.1 coordinate 174,381, forward strand.
AGGGGCGTCCGTGGCCGAGTGGTTAACGTCTCTGACTTGAAATCACTTGCCCCTCACCGCTGTAGGTTCGATCCCTCAGGGGCTTAGGAATCTTTATGTGAGGAAGCTATCCAGCAGGCTTGCGGAACGTCGGTGGTTCTACCCAGGTGCCCACCCGTGCACGAAAATTGCCCAGAGGGGCACCTGGGGTCTTCCTCCACCAATGGAAGCTGGAAAGTCGCCACATGAGCTGTTGGTGCGACTATAAAATCCAATTCAATTCAATTCAAGCTTCAGTACTATAGATGCAGGTGTTCCGCAAGGCTCTGTTTTAGGTCCGTTTCTGTTTCTGCTTTATATAAATGACATCACAGATGACTTATTGAATGATGTACGGTTATTTGCTGATGACACTTCTCTTTTTGTTGTAGTTGATAAAAACCCAGTAGAATGTGCCTACTCTCTGACAAATGATCTTTGCAAAATATCTGAATGGTCAAAAAAATGGGCTGTTACATTTAATCCTCAAAAAACCAAAAGCCTTGTTTGCACTAGAAGAAACTATAACCACCCACCAGTCTACTTTGATAATGATATAGTACAAGACGTAGCGTCACATTGCCACCTTGGATTAGGGGGCACTCCTCAGTTTCGCATGAATGTCCATGGTGTAAATCAGAAAGAAATCAACTAAGCATCTTTTAGGTCCATTGATGGTCTTTATAATAATTATGAAGCACATGTTTGATGTTTTTTTCAGTTTTGATTACTTCTAACTTTATTTTGGTGTATTGGAATATGCATTCTTTGGGTTTTTTGTAGGCTATAAATAGAAAAATGTGAACCAATCAAAAACTTCCTAAAAGTAGTTAAAATGGCTGATTTTCACTGACGAGGAGATAAGCGTGGAATAACTTTTTAAAATGCCGGACTAGGTATGTAAAATTTAGCATTTCCTGATATGCAAGAGCATTATGAGTGCAGACATGACCCTGATATGTGTAGGAAATTTTTTTATTTTTATTTATTGACATTTGAAATATTGCTAAAATTGCATTTTTAGCATGTTTTAAGGGGTGGGGTAATCTTAAAGAAATGGGACTAAAGTTGTACAGAAAATGCTTTTTGATACTTTTATTTGGTATGGAAACATGGGTAATTTTATTGTCTTCTAAGAAATGTATGACACAATGATGATGTGATTTATTTTTGCTCAAGGATTCAGGCTAAGAGCTTGTCAAGTGTTTGATGATTGAGAAATGTACATTAAACTGTGGAGTGCCCCCTTAACAATTCAGTCCAATGCAACTTGGTCGCATCATATAGAAAATATATACGAAAAAGCATGTGCACGATTTAACATTCTAAGAATGCTTAAGTACAAACTTGACAGACATTCTCTATTGAAAATATATATAGCCTTTATAAGACTTATACTTGAATATGGAGATTCAGTATGGGATAACTGTACACAGGGAGAATCTGATCTATTAGAGAGCGTCCAAGTTAAAGCAGCACGAATAATAACAGGCCTCAGATGCAATTCCTCTAGATCATACTTATATACTGAATTGAACTTAGAAACATTAACAAAAAGAAGAAAATATCATAAACTTGTAACTATTTACAAAATAATTTATGGCATAAGTCCAGATTACATGTATAACTTAATCCAGCCATACTTACCTGTAAACAATAATTATAACCTTCGAACTTCAGGATTAAACTTACGTCTCCCTCTTTGTCGTACAACATCATATTATAACAGATTTCTGCCGAGTACAATTAAATTGTGGAATGCTTTACATTTAGACGCTAGAAATGCACCATCTGTTGAACAATTTAAGCATAAACTTAAGGCTATTTAACATAGGACTGACAGTCCATATCACTATAATATAGGAAATAGGAATGATAACATCACCCATTGTCAATTAAGAAATAACTCAAGTAATCTAAATAAGCATTTATTTGACCACTTCTTGACAGATTCAGCAGTATGTCCGAAATGTGGCAATCCATGTGAGGACAATACTCATTTCTTTTACAACTGTCCTCTGTATAACCAATTCAGAAATGACTTACTTGATACCCTTAGGCCTAGCCAATCTTGTTGATGTCACGCATATCAACAGTGCCTTGATACTGAATGGCAGTTCCAATCTAGACGATACTACGAACTCAGAAATTGTACTTATCGTCCACAAATACATCAAGTGTACCAGGAGATTTTCTTAGAATTATAGATGTATGTACATGTACATATGTATATGTATGTGTATATATGGGTATATAGGTATGTACATGAATGTGTACATGTATGTATATACTATTGTATTTTCAGATATGTTTTGTCACAATGCTAGAAGTTTTTTTATATATTATCATCTTTCTTCCTTTTTTATTGTATTTTTTATTTTTTTGTTTGTCTGTTTTCTCAGTTATCTTAAATTCCAAAATTAACTATTGGTTACAGGAACTCATACTAAAACCATTATATTTTGTAATAATATGGTACATTTTTATATATATTTCGTATTGGTTTCCAGTATGATTTTCTTTCTATTTATTCTTTTTTTTTCTCACTTAAATTCTTTCTGACAGTACAAAGTGTTAATACTAAACAATCACGGTACACATGTTTCAAAGATTCTAAGTTAATTGTCAAACCAATATATCCAAACTGTACTACAATTCCACATTTTATGTTATGTTTGATATCAATTTATTGTTTATATGTACCTTGATATGGGAGAGGTCTTACATAGGCATTGCCTGTTGTCCAATCCCATTCAGAACTTGAATAAAATATTGTTTAAATAAAGTATTATTATACGTCCCAAAGGCGTTAAAAATCCTTACCGTATTTTTTCAAACAGTTTGCCTGTCAGGTTAAAATTAATTCTATGCCCCATACTGACATCTAAACTATGTCAAACTTTCCTAAGCATGTTAATAGGAAATGTAAAGTTGGTTCTTAAACTACCTTGACAACACATGATATAGATAACGGCATGGGTTAATATTAATTATCTATATAGCTCGCATGATTGTATCTGTTCAAGGAAATCTACGTTGATACAGTTCTAATGACACTACATTGACTGTTTACAAACATCCAATGAATGTTTTATGTATAACACGTAATGCAAGTACCATTAAAACCATAGTTTCATACAATATATTTAAAGCAAAACTCCTTACAGTAAAAAGAGAATATTTGCAGTACTCCGTACACAAGTGCCCAAGACCCCGTACACAAACATTAATTTTGTTTCGATTCATATCTCGGTCAATTTCGGATGAATGAAGTTCAACATTTGAACATGCACGTATATTGGAAAAACAAATAAATCTGCCAATTCAAAATTTTCATTAACTTGAAAATTAATGAGATATTCATTGCTGAAGGGTACTTTGGGCGAATTTCAGCACCGGCAAATGTTTTTCTTTCATCCGAATTGTAGCATTTAAAGTAATATGTCAAAAATGTACGGTAATATTTGAACGGGGAAATGTTTCCGCACCATATAGCAATACTGATTATTCATATAAAATGAACAAAAAAATGAGAAAAACGTGGTTAACCTACCTTTTCTGTAGTTATCCGTACGTTTTCTACAACATGGCTGACCAAAACTCCGTACTAGTGAACGGGGTCTTGACCAAGATCCGGTGTACGGATCCCTACAGTGATTGTTCCTATTCTCAGTAACAAGTGTCACGTGACCGTTACTAAATATAGACTGAATTGGGCCGGTCGTTCGAGCTGAATGTAGTAGTTATCGTCATGTTCAGTTTAATACCGAAAAATCCATGTTAGGGATGATGAAAACGTGTGAAGTTATTAATTGAAACATAAATATTATTAATTGAAACATAAATATACCATTGCATATGAACACACACAAAAATTTATCTACAAAAAATATATATCTACAATTTAAAATGTTGTTTTCAACTGTAAGTATCGGATGTAATTTACTTCACTTCGACATTCATAATTTAAAGGGAAATAACTGTCCGCAAATTTAAATTGATTGACGTGAACTAGTTGTTTTCGTTTACCACATACTTTTAGTTTTTTGTGCATGTCAAATTGATTCAATGATTCGACGTAAAAGGTCAGTTATTTTTAAAATAAATTTTCCTGCGCATGCGCATTAGCGCGTGATTCCCCCGATTGTGTTTTGTTTATAACGGTATTTATATAGGTAAAGGAGTTGTAGTGTATGTTACTCTAGTGTATGTTAACATTTCTAAACTATTTTTTCCTCTCCAATCGTCTGATGATAGTGTGTAGTGATTTGTAAAGTGGGGTCGAAAAATAAGCACAACATCGAGCGTTTTATTGATAATGACGAAATCTGGTGAATGACGATAACTGGTACACAACCAGTATCAAAACTCTGTTCAGGTCATATAGGTTTATTCACAGGTTCTTAAAATACCCGTTATTGAATATGCGTTAGATGAATTATGAGTTGGTAACTCCTCATTCGACGCTCCAGTTTTGGGGTTTAAAGCCGTTTTTACGGCGTCTATAGTGTTTGAATTCTCGATATAACATTATAATATATGTAAATTATATAATAGGATTATTACTATAGTAACTTGTTCTGGAAGTTTGTATTACCTTGAGTAGGTAAATGCCAGATCAGGATCAAACGAGAGGAGGAGCCTCGAGTGTGAACCTGATCTGGCATTTACCTACAAGAGGAGCAAAAATGTTATTTAGTGCAATATTTTCAAAAAATAAAACAATTATTTTTCTACATTATTTAAATATATTGTAAACTGATGTTGTTTAAGATATAAATGTGTTCAAGTTCCGTTCGAATTTTTTATAACAACACTGAGTGACAATCATGTTTTCTGCTTTACGTTTAATTGTATATTTGGCGGATTAAACCATGAATGTATGTATACAGTTAAGACAATTTAAGTTTAAATTATTTTTTATAATGTAAAATGTTATGTGTAACAGTGGATAATATGAATGGGGGAAAAAACTTACTGCTATTGTTTACATTTTTCACTGTGGGACTGAAAACTTTATTTATATACTAGAAAGAAGATGTTTCGTTAATCGAGAATATCATGTAAGTTTTCTCACTGTTCAAAATATCCTGCAATTCTTAAGAATATTGTTAGACTTAAGCCCAAGTATGCAAATTTCAATCTCAAATATTTCTGTAAGTTTGAAGTATAAACATTCATAACAAGCGGCTATGTATAAATATTATGCATACTAATAAATAGCAGCTTCATACGATTGTTTATCTTTTGAAGGTCATAAAATATTTGGGAACGAATTTTCAGTACTTGAGCTCAAGTCGAAGAATAGTTTGAAGAATGGTTGGTGAATTCCAGCGCATCTGATTATACTGCCACTGTGGTCAAAGGTAAAACAAAATGATCATGCTGAATGTTTGTTAATTAGTAATTGTCAATCAAACAGTTCTGACAGTAGCAGTATAACTTGTTGATTTCTTCTTGTTGTATCCATTGACAGAATAAACATCCGTCCATTGTGTTTGTCTTCTGATTATGTTTTAACATTTTACATATGAGCCGCAACACACGAAAACGTCCCTTCGGACGTTTAGACGACAACGTCATAACGTAATAATTTATGACGTCGGCCGGTAATCAATTAATTACTAATCAAATTATCGACATTTCTGTGTTTTACCTAATTATTATATCATAGGGAATATGTTTCTTAATATAAATAGTTTATGCTATTGAAAATGATAATTGATTATGTTTTTTGTTGTTATTTAATCAACGACGTCATCCAAGACGCCGACGTCAACGTCAAAATTAATGGTGATTACGATCTTTAATTTTCAAATTGAGATAAAATCATTTTTTATTAAGATATCAACATAAAATAAAGAGATTTTTAAAGAGAAAATCACCGTGTTTCATAAACAACAAAAAACATAAAATGTGAACATTTTGTCTGCAGGGTCGTTTTCGCGTGTTTCGGCTCATATCTTTTATATTTGGCCGAGTTATACCCCTTTTCATAAAACTAACATTAACCTAAGCTAGCTTGTAACTTGGCAAAATAGTATGACACTTTGTACAGTTGTTCCGTATTATGTATTCAATGCCATTGGCATGTCCAATAACTCCAACTCATTTTGGCAGAGTTATTCCCCTTTTAATAAAATAAAATAACCAAATATTGACATAACATGTCACTTATAGAGTTCTTCCTTATCAATTACTCGTTGCCAGTGTCACTCTAGTAATATTGTCCTTGCTGTGAAATAAGCACATGGCAGGCAACTTCTAGTTTATATAGTAATTGCACTTTTACAATTCAGCTAAATGTGCAATGATAGTTAGCGCCGTCATGTAATGGTTAGCATTTCGGCTTAGAAATCCAGGCATCATCCGCTAACCCTGGGTTAGGACTGAATTTGAATTAATTATCAAAATACTAAATGTATTTCCCACCTGATGAGACTTAAAAGCGAAGTATAGTTAGCTAAAATGTCCAGTGTTATAAATACGCTTACACATTAAGAAACTGATAAGTCAGTGGGCTTCAGGATAGGCATGAGTGTCAGGGACGAACCAGAGATCAGGGATGAACCGGAGATCTAAGAAGTACAGATCGGTCATTTACTCAAATCTGACATAATCACGTATGACACAAGGTAATACTGCATAATCATCCATTTCCATTTCAAGATATACGTATGATATTATTTTCTTAATTTCGAGACCATTTGCAGTTGACTTTTGTGGAAAGAAATGGCAATGACTATATTGTTAAGACGTATTGTAAAGTGCATTTGTAAAACTTCGATTTTTTCTATCTGAAAACGTTAGTTGTGAATCTCTGCCTTGTGACACCTCGGAATGAACCCATTTAATGGTTCCCAGCCTCCTTTGATAGTATAGAGTTCAATGGTAAACCCTGTGATTGCTACATCATTGAAACATCAAATCAGCTTTTCAGATCAACCCAAAACCAGCTAAAATAACATTGAATCAATCGAAATTGTTATCTGATGTTTGTTCTCCTGAAAGATTTTTAGCAAAGATCCATACACACCTAATACATTACAGTGTAAGTGAGTTTATTGATTTGGATCACATACCTAATATTAGTAATGTCTGGCCTGAACAAACTGGTCAATTGTTGTCACAACATGAGGTAGAACTGCCCCAGTGGGTCATAGAAACTGAATACCATGGTTTTGAATTGAATGGGGGATCAATAACCTGCTATTTATTTCCCATTTCAACCCAGTATGAACTAGGCTGTTAAAGGTTGGTGATAAAACAAAATTCATTCATTCCTGTGTATATTATTGGGCAAATCCAATGTCAAGGGGTGCTGTTTTGATAGTGGGTAGTCGTGTTTTACATATTTGGTTGTGTGTAAACATTACAACTACGCGTGTGTAAAATTGAGTAGACCATGGTATAACTGCCGAATCTGTCATTTATAGCACGGCTGAACAATACCGGCATTTATAGCACGGTTTAGGCTCAGACTTTCAGGTTTATGAAAATTATATCATAAGCAAGAACAAAGGAAAACCATTAGAGCTATGTTACAAGTATAGGATAGAGCATGAGTTTTGCACGTGTACGGGGAGATAATGCACGAGCGTCCGTACACGTGCAAGACTCGTGCTCTATTGTATTTGTACAACAAAAACTAACATATGATGTGTATCTCCTCGGGTATTACACGATGCATAGTGTGTATTTAGGATATTGTGGTACAAAACATTATTACTGGGTAATGCCACTTACAGAATGAATATGACTAAATGGATGGATGAAATGAATGATGGATGAATGAATGAATGAATGAATGAATGAATGAATGAATGAATGGAATGAATGAATGAATGAATGAATGGATGAATGAATGAATGAATGAATGAATGAATGAATGAATGAATGAATGAATGCGATTGGCTGCAATAATCAAAACATGGGTCATGCTCATGCCGCGTGATAATGCTATTTCTTGAACGGATCGAGCCGTTATTTTTACTGGAAACTGCAACGCCCTTGCACATGCGTAGTTGGATAAATGGCTATGGTACAAAACATTTATAGTATATTTTTCTCGTATGCGATTTATACTGCACACGCGGGCCTACGGCACTCGAGAAGCAGTATAAATCGCATATACTCGAAACATTACGCTAAAAATATTACATATTGTATGGCAATCTAGAACTATTCAGACTCTTTCAGAATAGCGGTTTAATGTCATGGTCCTCTTGTTTTGCAAATACGCATAATTGAAAAAGGACACGGTCTTATTGTAATACAATAATAAACACAAAGGATATCGAATACCAGGAGGGACCTGGTTAAGTACTGACAAGGATAGAAGGCTGCTAACTTATAGTTACTGCAGTTTGTGAATATGAAATCCGCCGGGCTTCAAAATATTTTTCCGATCGAATTTAGGATTAATTAGTTGAGGAATATTAATGTCAAATGCTTCGAGAATGCCTCTTTATAAAGATGATTTTGTTCGGGAATTCCTTTAAAACGGGCATATACATTATCAACAACTTTACAAGGTCATATACTTATATTGTTCTATTTTTGTATTTATTCAAACAAACATGTATCTACATGAACTAAGTACATTTGTTTCACAAAATTTACAACATACAATTACAGTTCAGTTAAATATTACAATGAAACACTTTCTTATATTGCATTGCTTTTGCATACATAAATAAATAATAAATTAAATAATTGGCGATCTTGGGGTTAAATCTGGCCCCGTTCCTGGGGTTACAGTTTAACAGTAAAATCTTTAAAACATCTATCACTGATGCTACAATAGATAGGGTCTTATATATTTAACGTAGCACAAGCATGTAATCCTCTTCCAAGTTTGTTCAAATAGGCACCATGGGATCAAATCTGTCTCGGTGCCAGTAGTCAAATGTTTTATATATAGTGAACAACTTTCAAACATCTCTGAAACAACACGGCATAGAGTTCATATATTGCATGTAGCATACGCCGATGGCCCTCTACCAAATGTTCAAATACTGACTCTGGACTCGCCCCGGGGCTCGCATGTTTTACGTAAAGTTATATAGAAAAATCCAAAAAAATATCTGAAACTATAAGAGCTATATGTCTAATATGCTGCATGTACTGTTTGTTCAAATGATGACATTGGTGTCAAATTTGGCCCCGCCAAAGGGTTCACATATTTTACTCGTACTTATATGGTCCTCTATCAAGTTGGCTTTATATTTTGATCCTGTAGTTAAGTTTTGGCATGCCCCGCATAGCTAGCCAATCGAAAATAGAGTTCGGTTAGCAAATCTTCTTCTAAACTTTCCTGAGTTGCTTGATCTGACCCACTATTGTTACTGTCTACAATGGACAAAGGTCATCATCATTTTTATACTATCACAGGTTACGAGTCTGACTTATTCATGATCACTTTCATACTATATTGAACCTGTTCGAAAATTTATGGCACTATCATTGTGCAATGCACCGCATGTTGAGCAGTTGACCCATTTACAATTCGCAACTAAGCTTCAGCTTTCCTATTTGAATGTGCAATGACAGATTGTGGACATTATGATAACGTTTGTTTGTCTTCAATCTTGTCTTGTCAAGCTCTTAAGATCTCACTACACACTTAGCTCCCTTGTATGTGACTGTAGGTTGATTCTTACACCATAAAAAGTAGAGGTGTGTTCTTCGGTTTGAGATATTTTTAATAATTGGCCATGGATATTTTCTTTTCCTGTTGCAGGTGAGAAAACAATAGTGTGAGATTGGATGAACAGCGATTAGACGACACTGACAGCAAAATGTGACACATTTGTGGGTGCTCAAAATGCGTATGAATTTAGGTGCAAACTGTTTAGTGAAAGCCGAAAAGAGTACCTTGCCTGACACCACTCACATTTAAAAAAAAAACTGGGGTATGTACCAGATTTTATGGATTTTTATGAGCAGCAATAACTGTATTTTACCAAAAAAATACTTTTAGACTTTAAAGGTTTGATTCAGAATGGGAAATTGGACTTTATTCCCTATGGCCAACACAGTAAAATCGAAGTGTGTAGTGAGACCTTAACGATTATTATATTGTTGCTCTGGCTGCTGCCAAGTAATAGAGTACTTGTTGTGTGGCTTTCTAGTTTTTTTAATATTCATTGACAAGTAACTCCCTGTTTGTTAATCGTGTTTATACTGCAATAGGTTAGGAGTCTGACACGTTCACTCCATATATATTCATCTTACCTGTACTACAGACATGTTTACTCCCTGTTAATTCATCGTATGTATATATACACAAACTGGCGTGTTTATTCCCTCCATATTCATGCAACTTATTAATTTTGCAATATGGTACACGGTTTGTATTAATATTATTTATATTGCAAGTAGGTATCTTCCATTGTATAGTTTTACCGAAGTATGTAGGTTTCTGGTACTCCTACATGTTCATCCAAAATAAAGATAACTAAAACTGATATCTATCAATTGAGATTTTTCAATCCACCAACTTTAAATGCAATCATTGCAAGAATAAGGATTCAAACGGAATATGCTCCAATAGCGGCAAAGTTTCTAGCCATATGCTCCTCTGCGTTGGGGAAGAATTCATCCATGTAGACGGTGCCATTGTTATGCCCTGCATTTTCATGTAGTTTTTCTTGTATAAAGTATAAAATAAACTATTCAAACAATTGTCATATGTATGTAATTATAACGGTGTGTTTAATTAAATATGTTGTCAAAGGCATCAGTGTACATTTCTTTAAATAACATAAATTTCTAATTTTTCAAACTTTGTAACGTAATTCTAAATATACTATCTTATATTTTATTAAATTGTTTTTACTAAATAGTTTCTGACTTTCCCAAAAATAGTTCATTCAAAGTCAACATTTTGTATGAAAAGTTTACAACAAATGTTCTCATAATTACTTATCAACTTCTCAGATGGTGTTAATTGATAAGTTGTTTGATCCTTAGAGAAGTGATCAAGCCATATTGTAAAACAAGCTGTGAAATTCCTATGAAACAGGAAATGTCAAAGCCAACTTGATTGTGTTATCCTTGTTTGTCTAGCCTTATAATGCAACATGTTATTTAAGCTAATCTTATTTTTACAATGATTATCACACCTGGAAGCCATGTATGGTATAAATTTCAAGACGATCGGTGTACAGGCACACATCTACCTTGCCTGTGCAACAATAAAGACAATTTCGTAATCTTTATATCGTCTCCTGTTTTTCCAGGTATGTACAATTTTATCAGTGTATATTTTTATTACTTGCTAGTTTAGAATATTCATGCTTATTTTCTGTAGCTTTTGTTGTAATTTCTGAAATAATGTTATTATCCTGTCTTAAACACAACATTTGTTTAAGGTAATACTTGTAACTTGCACATGTATAACATAAGTATATCATTCAGACCACGCTCTAACGCTAGGCTCTGTATGTTATGATATGTTGAGGATAACTTAGATAGTTTTGTAAATATTAGAAATCGACTCGCATCATAATACCATAGCTAATTCCTTGAACTGTGAATTCAGCATTTCATTATAACATGCATATGTCATTTCGGCAAACCTCTTTAAATCGCAAATTAATGTTTTATTTTAAAACTACTACACCATTGTCATTTTGCTTATTATCATTCAGTAGAAGTTCTTGTTTTCAAAGTTTACAAATATTATAATCATCAATTCTTTGTAGTACACATAATTGTCACATGTTAGATTACATGTACTTCATCCGTAACTAAATACTTTCGATATCTAATGAAATTGAACATATGATTTTAATTAGAACACATGTGTATCGCATACCTCTCATATAGAGCTAAAGCGAGTTTCCCCTAATGTAGATCAATTCTTTATAACATCCATTTGTGTTATCTTACTATATTTTGTCAATTCAATTTATGCTTGTATTTGGGTTAATTCTGCAAACGGAGTTTCCCTATAAGGGACATAACTTTGTTAACATTACACATTATATGTTTGTATATACACATCTACTTTGCCTGTGCAACAATAAAGACAATTTCGTAATCTTTATATCGTCTCCTGTTTTTCCAGAAAATCAATTAACCCTCACAACCTCAAGCATAAAAGATTGGTGGAGTAACATAGTGGTACGTGAACGGTGCGATCAACACATGTTTAGTTTTTAGGTTTTATTTATGCTCGCCCTATGGCACTAGGCCTTTTGGCGAGCTTTTCGGTAGGTGATTAAAATTGTTTGGGGGGGAAATTGGAGGGGGATAGTTGTTTCAATAGTGGCAAGAACCAGGTAGACAACTGTGTCAGTTCTATAGGATTGGCCGTGAAATTCAGAAGGCGATTAGATTAATAATAATAAAGTATGTTAACTGCCCTTAGTTGTTTATATTAAGCTCTGGTTGGTCTAAATTTAAATTTAAATTGAGGAGATATTATATTCCAACGCCAGCGCGTCATCATTTATTGATTTTTTTAAAAATTATTCTATCTTAATATTTACATATATACATACTCCATGTTTTATCTGCCTCGTGCTCCCTTCCAAAAGGAATGGACATCATTAGATGAGAGCATATATTTTTAATACACAGTAAAATAAAGTAAAATAACCCAGTGTTGTTTGTAGGACATCACTCCAGATCTCTCAATAAAAAATAAAGCCAACAGAGGCGTGCGCTATGAGAGTAATCACGTCAAGTGGAGTGTGTCCCTCCGCCAAAGCCGCTTGGAGGCCACACTGGGGAGGGCACGGGGCAGAAGTATACATAGGATTTACATGTTAATAATATTACCACCCTATCCCGTTGTGTGCATCAGACAAGATTAAAAAATGTTATCTTCCCCGCTGTCGTCATAAAACTAAGCATATATACAAAATAAATCGGACAGCCAGGAATTTCTATTATCTTATCATATAAAAAACAATAAGTATTAAAATCACACAGCGGGACCGGTGGGGACTTACAATATATTGTTACTATATAGACAGAGAAGTCGAGCAGCTGTCGTTAATCAGCATGGGTTCGTAAAAAACGATTTACCATACTAAAATCCAACATAAGATAATATGTTTAAAACCTGTTACATTGTAAATAGGGCAGGACGGACGCTAGTCCGTTACAAAATGCCGATGTTTAAAGTTAATTAAAAGATATAGTATCCCATGGATCCAATGGGACTCCTTAGTCTCAAGTATCCATTAGGAACAGATTAACAGCCGATGCTCGTTTTCACAGAAGAAAAAAATATGTTAAAAATGAGGTCTATTCCAATTGGAGGTATTAAACTGTCTGTATTTTTAATACAGTGTTTGTACCCACTGATGAGTCTAAGTTCTTCCCCATCAGTGATAGATTATTTATTAAATGTGGACCGAATATATATCAGTCCAAATTCTAAAAAATATAGAAGTGAGAAAGGTCAGGCGAAATGTGAAATACATTTAATTGTTGATTTTACTGTAGGTGTTACTATAATAGATTGGGATAAAAGGGGGTATATAAAGAAATGAACATATAACTAGTAGTCTGAAGATGATTATACTGTATAATACTAACCGGAATATAAGGGAACATAAGACTCATGATTAGGTATTGTTGTTATACACATAATCCGTATATATGGTATATCTAGCTAAGACATAAGAGGTTATATCTTCTTTTGGAAATGTGAATCCTTAATGAAGTCACTAAGCGCACTAAAAACTATTTGTCTATATCGTTTTTCAGGATCTAGAATATTTGTAAGATTAAATGCAATTGATGATTGTTGAAGTTTAAGTTTTAAATTATTTCGGGTTGCAACTAGCTGATCACAATCGAGAAGGAAATGTTCAGTGGTGAATGGGACAGAGCAAGAGGGGCAATCTTTATGTAGATCTTTTATTATATGGCTTCCCATGCTTGCTGGTAGTAGATTGTATCCCATTCTCAATCTAGTAATATCTTTATTTATTAATTTATTAGTTGAAAAAAGATCATGATTTCTAAAATTATTGCTAAGCCTTGTAATAGTATTATATTTATTTGTTTGGTCAGTTAGATAATGGTTTAATTTCATGTTAATTATTTTATGGATGATGGAGTATATTTCTGAAGGGGCTAATGGGACAGGTTGATCAATTAATATGTTATTTAGGCCTGCCTTACAAGCAAGGTCTGCCTTTTCATTTCCAGGTATTTGAACATGGGCCGGACACCACTCCAATGTAACTGAAAGGTTTGAGAGCTTGCAATCATTAATTTGAATTAAAATATCTGAAATTAGGTCCGGCCTTGATTTACTGGTTCTATCCCTTATTGCAGTTAGACTGGATAGAGAGTCCGAAAATATAACTGAATATGGGGGTTTGTTTTTGTATATCCATTTGAGGGAATTTTTTATCGCAATAAGCTCAGCAGTAAATATTGATAATCCATCTGTAATTCTTTTAATTTTTGTAATATTTAAAGTTGGAATGACAAAAGCAGATGCTACTCTACCAGTATTTGGGTCTTTTGATCCATCTGTATAAATGCTGATATGGGAATTATATTTATTATTTATATGTTCGTTGAAGGCCAATTTAATATCTTGTTGGTTGTCTTGTTTACTAATCATATTCGAAAGGTTTATATCCACTATTGGAGTAAGTAAAGTCCATGGTGGAATATCTTTTTTACTAGAGTCTGAAATGTTTATATCTTTTAAGTTGTACTCTTCAACAAGATTAAATGTGACTGAACCAAAGGGTTTGGGCCTATCTTTGAACTTATTCTTACAATAAGTAGGTTTAATAATGTCATTGACAGGGTTAGTTATTTTATTAGTCTGGGATCTAGACCAGTATCTCAGCATCTGCTCTTCTCTATGTAAATGGAGGGGGAGAACTCCCGCCTCATGTTCTAAAATATGTTTTGGGGTAGATTTAAGTGCGCCTAGTGCTATCCTTAAAGCTTTGTTTTGAATTATATCAAGTTGCTGTAATAATGAGGAAGAAGCACATGAGTAAACGTGGGAACCATAATCTATTTTTGGTCTAATAAGAGTTTTATATAGTAAAATTAGAGATTTTCTATCTGATCCAAAATCCGTTCCTTTTAACATTCTTAATAAATTTAAATCTTTCTCACATTTAGCTATTAAATTGTGTATATGTGTTGTGAAGTTTAGTCTTCTATCAAAAATCATGCCTAAGAATGTGGCTGTTTTACTGAATATTATTTTAGTGTCACCTAGAAAAAGGTCGACAGATTCTCGGGGGGTATTGCCAAAAATAATTCCCACTGTCTTATTTGGTGATAATTTAAAGCCCCATTTTTTTGCCCATTCCCATATTAAATTAAGGCCCTTTTGAGCTTTGGTTTGTAGTTTATTTAAATTTTTTCCCGTTACCCACGTGCTACTATCATCGGCAAATTGGCTAACAACCATGCCAGTGTCTTTTACGATATCTGGCAGGTCGTTAATAAGAATATTAAAAAGGAGGGGGGATATTATGGAACCTTGAGGAGTACCTCTCTCTAGTGATTCTTCATCAGAGAGAGAGTCCTCAACCTTAACTTGTATCTTTCTGTCCTGTAGAAAGGCCTTTATGAAGGAGAAGCAATTTCCTCTAATGCCAAAATCAAATAATTTAGTAAGAATTCCTATATTCCAAGCAAGGTCAAATGCTGCTTGTAAATCTAAAAATATAGCAATTACAGAATGTCCAATGTTTTTTGCAAATATTATATCATGTTGTAATCTGGCCAACTGATCTTGTGTACTGCGGCCCTTCCTGAAACCTGATTGAAATTTATTTAATAAGTGTTTTGTTTCTAGGAAGTGTTCTAATCGATTTTTGACCATATATTCCATTAATTTACTAGGGTGAGAAGTTAAGCTTATGGGTCTATAGGATTTAGGGTCATTAGAGTCCTTATTGGGTTTTTTAATCGGGATAACACAGGCCAATTTCCAGGAGGTCGGATAGATTTTGGAAGTCCAGATGTTATTATAAAGGAGAAGCCAAATACTTAGGGTGGATTCAGGCATATGTTTAAATAGCTGATAAGAAATTTTGTCAGGTCCCACGGCGGAATTTTTTCTGCTATTAATTGCATCTCTAAGTTCCAGCATATTAAAGGGGAGATTAAGAGTAGGATCTATGTCCTCTTGAATGTCGTTATTAATTTTATTATTAAAATCTGTTTCAAAATTATCTTGGAAATCATTTGTAATTTTAGGAAGATTGTCCTTACTCGAAACTTGAGCGTAATGCTTGGCCAACATGTTAGCTTTTTCTTTATTCGTTGTTGCATATTGAAGATTTGTTTTTAACAGTGGCACCGAGGAAGATGACTTTCCACGTATTTTATTAATTTTTGTCCAAAAAGTTTTAGTGTTACTTTGTTTTAAGGAACAGGTATTTATAAATTCTTCCCAATTACTTTTCTTAGCTGATGATATAATATTTTTAGAGTCAAGCTCTGCATTTTTAAAGTTAAATAGATTTGTTTCAGACGGGTCTTTTTTTAATTTGTTCAACATGTATTTGCGTTTTTTAACCGCCTGTTTGCATTCCGAATTCCACCATGGGACATTTTTCTTTTTTGGCATTTTATTATAAATTGGGACGCTTTGATGGACTATATTCAGTATCGCATCAGTTAAATTATTATTAAATATATTTATATCTTCTGAGAATAGGTCTTCTGTATTTAAATCTTTACATAGGATATTGAAAAGGTCCCAGTCTGTTTTATTATAGTTATATTTATCTTGATTATATTGTTCATGTGAAATCTTATCATTTATTAGTTGTATAGAGATATAGATTGGGAAGTGGTCAGACCCCCAATTATCGTCTAGGACTGTCCATTGAGTTTTTTGAGAGAGGGGGATGGTAGAAAAAGATAGATCAATATTTGACAGGTTTCCCGTTCTGTTATCAATGTGTGTTGGGGAGCCGTCGTTAAGAAGAATTAAATTCTGCTCGTCAACCCAAGACAGAATTTCTTTCCCCTTTTTATTTGAGTTTTCAGAACCCCATGCATGGTGGTGGGCGTTAAAATCTCCCGTGATTAAGACATGTTTAATATTAAGCTCATTTATTTTCTTACTAATTTTGTTTAATGATCTACTATCACAGTTTCTTGAATAAAGGTTAGATATAATAAAAGTGTAGTCTTTGTATAACACTTTAAAGAGCTGGACTTCAATTGTAGTATTATCATTGTCGTCCCTAGGATTTTCTATATTTATATTTTCATAATTGATGTAATTTTTAAAATAGACTGCCAGACCCCCACACTCATTGTTATTTTTATTATTAAAAAATTTGAATTCATGTCTGAATCCCGGTATAGTTTTAAAATTGTTCTTGTTAAATTTTGTTTCTTGCAGACATATAATGTCAATTTCCGGATTCAGGTCTAAGAACAGTTTTATTTCAGCATGCTTTATATGAGTTAGTCCCCCCACATTAAAAGATATTATATTTACTTGCTTATTCATTTCAACAGTTTGTTTATCCTATTTTTCACAGAAGTATTCTGTTTTTTTGCGCTTATCGAAGATATTGTGGATTTTCTAGGTGTTTTTGTTACCTTTAGAGCTCCTTGTAATTTTTTTGGTGTTTTTAGGACACGGGAGTTCCTACTTAATTTGTTTATAACTATGCTAGACTTATGATTATTGTCCTTTACGGCCTTATGTTCAATAGTAGGGGGTTGGGGTTGTTGAAGTAAGGGATCTTTAGTCAATGGTTGAATTGCTCTAAAGATTTCTCTTTGTACATGGGAAATTAACAGAGGGCCGCTGGGTCTAGTTTTTTCATTTAATAATTTAATTGTGACTTTAGTTAAAATATCAATATTTGTAATCATGGTTTTTGAGTAACCAGATACACTTATTTTATATGGGGAAGTTTGGGAGGAAGATTCTAAAAATATGGGCGTAATTCTTATTGGGATGCTAGGGGTAGGGGTCTCGTTTAAGTCCACCAGGTCTAGGATTGATTTGTTAAAAAAACTGTAATTCGACGTCCAATCTGAATCTATGCTTTCTCCGGATGATATTATAGAAGTATTTTGTGTTACATTGAAGATACTGCTATCACTAATTGTTGTAGAGGTATTGGGTGAGAAGACGGATGAGCAGTTAGATTTGTTGGAAATTTGATGTTTAAGATCCAAATTAATAGCAGGGTCTATGTTAGGTGTGGATTGTTTTGGACCTATCACCGGAGAGTTTATGGGGGTTATTTGATTATTTATGGCCGTTTTATTTGCATGTTCTGGAGAATTTTGGGTAGAACTGTCACTATCCCTTGTAGAAATATCAATATAAAGGGGATTAAACTGAACTGGAGAGTTTTCAGGAGTTTGTATATTGTTTATATCAGTTTTCATGACAGGATCTGATGATTTTTGAGAGGAACAGTCTATAGATCTGGTGGAGATATCAATGTAAATGGGGTTTTTAAGATTTGCGAGATTTGTAGCATGAATCTTATTTGTAGTAGCAATACAAGGGGGATTTGAAGAGTTTAGGGGATCTGGAGAGTTGGTTATGGCTCCGTTTGTGGGAGTAAACAAGATGGGAGGTAATACACTTATTTCCTTATGAGAGGGTGAATTTTTGGTAGAGGTGATCTCTATGGGTTTTTTAATCTCCTCTATATTAAGTGGGTGTTGGTTTAGAGGAGTGGTAGGGAGGAGAGGTTTGCCAAGTCGGCAGATCTTCTTATCCTGACCTCTGGTAAATTTAATTATTTTCTTGTTCCAAAAAGAGCTAGAGAGCATTTCTGTGTCGACTGCTAGCTCATTATCTGAAGTGATGATTTTATCTGCGGGAGCTATATTTAAAGTTGGCATGCTTTCTGTTTTAATTTGAATTGTTGTAATCCCTGTTGTTAATGTGGCCTTATCAGGGTTACATGGAGCATTTGGAACTACTATTGGTGTGGCCATATAGATGGGTGTGGTAGGGGAATTTAATGAATTAGGTATAGTAGATTCCTGTTTAATGGGTTTGGGTTGGGACTGGGGGACTGTGGGCACCTGTATATTGATGGGGATCTGTGGATGGACAGTTTCAGCGGAGCGGATTTTAAACGGACGGGTCTTAATTTCAAGAAGTGAAGGGATATATTTGAATCTGGAACTAAATAATGGAGGGGATTCTGAGACTGTGGCTCGTTTATTTGGCAATACCTTCCTTGGCTGTCTGTATAAAGGGGCTTTATGAGGATATGATATTTTTTGACTTTTTTTAAATGGACAGGTTTGAATATCTAGTAGTGAAGGTATCCCTAAAAGTTTTGTTTTAAGAGTTGGGGGTTCTGGATCAACATCCCAATCACTTTTTTCTGTGACCCAGATTGATTTTTTAGTTGTCTCGTTATTTAATGTATCATTAGAAGTATTATTTTCGAGGCGATGTTCGAGTGTTGAGACGTTAGATTTACGGGAGATAGAGGGGGGTATTAAATGTTTTGAATCCTTATGGATTTTAATGGCCACAGCCCAAGAAACTTTTTTTGTCTGGGTAATTTTAGTTATTTCTACAGCTTTTGTGTAGGCAGAGCATCCCCTATACCTAGTAGTGTGTGGTCCTCCACAGTTAGAACAGCAATAGCTTGTGGAGGAGCAGTCTCCAGTGTGGTGGGCTTGGGCACATTTGGCGCAGGATAAAGTTCCTTTGCATTTATTTATTTTGTGCCCAAAGCCCTGACACTGGAAACATCTAATTGGGGGGGAGACAAATTCCTCCACTTCGAAAGAGGTAAAAGTTTTGTATATTTTAAGTATTTTTGGGAGTGTATCCCCACCGACGACGACCTTTACTGCCCCTGTATTTAATCCGAATTTGTTTTTTAAAATGGTGAGGGAGATGAAGTGTGGAGTTTTATTGTTTTCGTCCACGAATTCCTTTTTTAATTCATCCATGTCCGTGTCAAGTGGCACATGGTGGATGACTCCTTCTCTAGTATTAGATGAAGGGATGCTTATTGCTATTTCTATATCTCCTAAGAAGAGGGGAGTATTATTCAGAATGAGGGATTTGGCTTCGGCCGAAGTTGTTTCTATTAAGAGGTCACCAGATTTTAGTGGGACTACTCTTTTGATTTTGTTTGGAAAGTTGGTTGATATTAGTCCTGAAAGTTTAATTAAAGATATTGTTTTAGTAATTGCTTGTCCCTCCTTTGATTTAAATAAAAGTTTATGGTCCCAATTGTTGTGAAGAATATGATGGTCGTCGCTGGCGGAGAGGGCATCGCCCAGTACTTTTTTGTAGCTATTTGACATGTTGTTTTGTTATTATTAAGATAATTTAGAGAAAACAAAAAATAGAGAGTGATTTTCAAAGTAGAGATACTCTGACTAAGTAATTGAAGTGATCACACGCTATATTTATAGCGGCTTTACACGTTTTGTAGTTTTAAATTGTATATAAATGTACAACACACTGTACCACAGCAGAATATAAAGTAAATGTACAACACACTGTACCACGTCAAATGTATTTAATGTAAAAAAAAGTTATAAAAGAAATAACACTATTAAAACACTATAAGACTTTATAGGGCTAGTGCAGTACCATATAGTACAGTGTAATGTAGTGCAACTAGCCTATGTGTGTACGCTTTAAATGTCAGCGTATCTGTCCAACCTATGCACTCAATAGCATATCTATATTTAAAAAAAAAGTTCACAATCTACCCTAAATGTCAACGTATCTTAATCAGCTGATGTCCTTATTTTTATCTAAACGGTTCCACACGCCTTGTATAATTTTAATATGAAAGGTCTATAGCCGGAAATGATGTGAAACGTATATATAACGTTTCCAATTTATGTAATGGATAGTTTCAAAGATCTTCGTTGATAACAAAGCTTCTATTTATAAAAGTCAGAAAATGTCTAAAGATATATTGTATATATTCATACAATGACTAAACAGCTGTATTAACTTCTTTTAATAGATATAAACTTATAACTAAGCTGTTCCACAGACGCCTTGTTTAACTTTAATATGAAAGGTCTATAGCCGGAAATGAATTGAAACGTATGTAGAACGTTTTCAAATAGTGTAATGTATAGTTTCGAAAATCTTCTATGATAGCAAAGCTTCTAATTGTAAGAGTCTGAAAATTTCTAAAGATATATTGTCTAAACTCTACACACTATCAAAATTAACTATATTAACACGATGTTAACACAATGTATTAACAAGATGTATCCGTATTTGTGGCATGAAACGTAAAGCCCAAACCGGAAATAAAACGAAACGTATGTAGTACGTTTCTAAGTAAAGTAGTGAATAGTTTCGAAAATCTCTATCACTAATAATGTTCTATCTTAAATTAGAAGAATTTTCTATGTAAATGTTGTCCACAAAATATTAAATGTGCGTTAAATAACTAAACTAATAAGTAACTCTTCTTATATTTAGAAGTAAGAGTCTTTAAGTAGACAAATCTTGTTGAAAACAAATCTAGTTCTATAGTAGAAATACTTCCGAAACTATACACTCGCCTCTCGATAATAATAGATTCTAAAAATAGAATTTTATGATTTGGACAAAGGTGTCAAAATCATAACAATGGGTAGATACGTTGACTCTAGAATAGTGCTCACTAAGAAATAGAAGTTATAGCCAATACTGGCGTAAACAAATCTTTCACTTCTATCAATAGTAAGTTAAAAAATCTAATAAAAACTAATATCCCCAAATAGAGTCCAGTGTAAAGGGCATATGGTATGATAAATAAAGAAGTATAGGGTTATACTGTGTGACGGGGTGGATTTACCACCCGACTGTCATGCAGTAAAGAACCCTTCAAGCAGTCTAAGTTGCTTGCTCCCTGATAATAATCAGAGAGCAAACATAAAGGTAAGACTGTTGTAAACCATACATCCCAAACACCAAACCCTACTCGTAGATATTTAAAATATAGAAGTAAAAAATCAATTCACACCAGTAGGCCGGTAGACAATAGACGTCTAACCCGGTCGAGTGCATAGGCGAGAATGATCGATCAACACATGTCAACACCTATCAACCGATATTACCTGCGTTCCATTGATAGCAGTTCCCCGGCCAGCACATCAGAGCCAGAGGTCGACTACTTGTCTGACAGTTCACTAGGCCTGAGCGACCACGAGGACACTGTGTATCAGGAACCAGAAGACACACCAGAGGTACCAATTACAATGGCTCTCAACATCACTATGGCACCATTCCACGGAAACCCCGGCGAGCGTGCAGACGAATGGCTGACATGGTTTAACAATTTTGCTGAATCGCACAACTTGAACGCAGCGAGGCGACGACAAACGTTACCTTTCTATCTAAAGGATCATGCACTGGCCTGGTACAATGCTGCTGCAGAAGAAGTCAAGGGCGACTATGAGTTGCTAACAGTGGCTCTTACCGAGCGTTTTAATGGCAGCGATGGGCTCAATTCAGACATGGCTCTGATTACACTTAGCCAACAACCAGGTGAGAGCTGTGCGAACTATTTTACTAGAATATTAAAAGTTACTAGTAACAAAGGTTATCCCGAATCATTGTTAACCACCATTGCATTGAACGGGCTAACTACTAACATTAAAACAATTGTGATGCCTCAAAATCACGCAACTTTGGAAAACTTACGAAAAGGTGCGACACTGGCAGAAAGAACTGTTGCTGCAACCTCAGCGTCAGTCTCTTCTGCTTCCGTAGATGATATAGCCAAGCGAGTTCTAGATGCGGTGACGGATAGACTTGCAGAAGTCATGGCCTTCAATCATGACAAGCGCCAAAATCCACAGCAACCACCACCGACCTGGAGTCACCAAGATGTACAGCAACCATCACCGACCTGGAGTCGGCAAATTCCACAGCACCCACCACCGACCTGGAGTCGACAGAAAACAGCTGCCAGACATCACCAGCAAGAGATTCAGCAACAACAACACGAACATCAACAACCAGGACGCACACAAAGAAATGAAGATTGGATGTGCAGAAACTGTGAAGGTAGGGTTTTTCATTCTTTTCGTGATTGTCCAGCTTATGGTAAAACATGTGAATATTGTTACAAACTTAATCACGTTATCCAAACCTGTAAAAAACGGAAAAGTGATAATTTAGCAAACATGGGTTCACGATAGGGATGCGCGCCTGTCCGTAAGTGTGTGTCACCTGCGGATAGGCACCACATGGGCAACATGAAAAATCATAGTAGTGCTAACCAAAACGCCCATAAGTCTGAAAAACAAATAGAGTCTGAAGTAGAAGTCAATGTCACCACATCTTTAACTAAAAATACAATACTTTTAGAAGTTAACGGCAAAAAAACTCGCGCATTAGTTGATTCTGGCGCCAGTGTGAGCTGTATTCAAAAATCTGCACTTGACAAATTTAATAAGAACAATCAAATCAAAATTTTACCATCAAAATTGGCCCGTGTAGTTGGTGTTGGAGGCGAACAACACTCAATATTTGGTCAAGTTACCTTGACTCTAAATATTTCAGGATTACAAATTGATCATGATTTCTTAGTGCTAGAACAATTACAGCATGCAGTTATCCTAGGTTTGGATTTCATGAACAACAACCATGTGAACATTGACTTCCACAATAAAATTGTGACAATTTGGGATGATCTCATAGCTGTAGCTTTGGTCTCTGACAGCCATTATAGTTATGCTAAATGTATTAAACCTGAAGTCATTCCTGCTGAGTCCGAAATTACAATTCCTATCAAAGTCTCAAAAGGTCATAAAAATGACATTGTGCTATTAGATCCTTCTAAACACTTAAAAGATATCAATCTTGCCGGTGCTAGATGCTTGGTTTCTACTCATAACTATAAGTCTGTCATGCGATTGATAAACCCAACCAAAAATGATGTTACATTATTTCCAAACAGGATAATTGCAGACGTTAATATAGTTGATGCAAACGAAATTTTTTCATTTAGTGATAACGATAAAGTTAACCACAGTGCTAATATTCACAATGTCAATGTTGAATCCACAAGTGTTCCAAACAATGCAAACATTCACTTCAATATCAAAAATGACAATCTCTCTGAGCAGCAAAAACAAGAGCTCAAACATTTTTTGGAAGATAATAGGGATGTTTTCTCATCTTCCTTGTCTGACATTGGCAAAACAGACTTGTATCTGCATAAAATAGAAACGGAACCTGGTGCTAAACCTGTCCGCTCAACATTTTACCGCCAGGATGCAATCAAAAAGGCTGAAACTGAAAGACAAACAAATGAAATGTATGAAGCTAAGATAATTAAAAGATCCACTTCTGTTTGGAATTCACCTGTTGTTTTAGTAAAAAAGAAAGATGGTTCCTGGAGATTTGCAGTTGATTATCGTAAACTAAATCACATTACTGTTCCAATTGCACAACCCTTGCCTAGAATTGAAGATGTTTTTGATGCTTTGGGTGAATCTCGGGCTACAGTGTTTTCAACTTTGGATCTTAACTCAGCATTCTTTCAAATTGCCCTAGATCCTGAAACTCAACACAAATCAGCTTTTGTCACTCATGAGGGAGTTTTTGAATTCACTCGAATGAGTTTCGGATTACGTAACGCCCCTATGAGCTTTCAAATGTTGATGTCAGTTGTTCTTAAGGGCTTGAATTGGAAATTTGTGCTTTGTTATATTGATGACATTCTTGTGTTTAGCCCAAATTTTGAAACACATCTTCAGCATTTGGACGAGGTGTTTCAAAGACTAAGAGATGCAAAACTCACTTTGAAAGCCTCAAAATGCAAATTCGGCCATGATAAGGTTATGTTCCTAGGTCATGTTTTGACTGAAGCTGGTGTATGGATAGACACCGACAAATCTGAAAAGGTTAAAAACTTTCCTGTACCTGGTACTCAAAGGGAATTACGTGGTTTTCTAGGTCTTTGCAATTACTATAGACGGTTCGTTCATGGCTTTGCAAAGATATGTATTCCTCTTAATGCACTTTTGAAAAAGGATGTAAGAAAATCTTTCTCTCGTAGCGATTGGACTCACGATTGTCAAAAGGCTTTTGAAACACTTAAAACTGCATTAATTAGCCCTCCAATATTGCGTTTTCCCGACATGAGTAAAGAATTTATTCTCACTACTGATGCTAGTGATGCTGCTTTAGGCTACATACTTGGACAGGTTGATGATGATGGTAGGGAATATGTTGTTTCTTATGGCGGTCGAGCCATACGCTCCGAGGAAAAGAATTGGAACGTAACAGAGAAGGAATGTCTCGCTGTAATAAGCGGTATTGAGACTTTTAAACATTATCTGTCTCATCGACACTTCACTGTGCTAACGGATAATGCTGCACTGCAATGGCTTATGCATAAAAAGGAACCAACTGGTAGGCTAGCACGATGGAGCATGAAAATTCAAAGTTATACGTTTACAATTAAACATCGAAAAGGAACGCAAAATCAAAATGCAGATGCCCTTTCTCGAATAAACTATGAAAAACTTACTCACTCAACAGATGCTTGTTCTGATATCAAACCTGCTTTGAAGTGTTCTGAATCAATTTCTGATAGCACTGTTCTAAACACTAGTGTTACGGAAACTGTTCAAATATTAGCACCAACTGATTCAGTATCGAGTATAAACGATAGTACCAAGTCTGTCAGCATTGTGTCATTTGACGATTCTGCAGACAAGGCACTTAGTAAACCTTTTGAATTTGACAAAAATGCTATGTCTTTACCTATATCTAACATTGGTAAAGTTGGTTCCAAGTCTGACAGCGTCCTGCCTGTTAATGGCCATGCAATCACAGAATCTCAAAATAGCCAAATCCATGTCAATCGTACAGGTATACTATCATCGCCTCTGCAATTACAAATGCCTAACGATTCCCCTTCTGAAAGTGACGTAAGATTGTCTGTCACTCCAGAAAAGGAACCACTCTTAAGCTCTGATTCCAGTCGTGCACAATCTTCACAGGATTCTTCGGTACGAATAGAAGTTTCCTTTGAATACCAAAATTCTCCTGAGATTTGTGCTACAGATGAATTAGAGGACGAACAGTTTGATGTGTTGCACGAAATATCTAAATTGCAAAGAGAATGTAGTGATTTTAAGGACATTTTCAACTACCTAGAATCAAACATATTGCCTGATGATGCAAAACTTGCAAACACCATTTCAATTGTTGCTGAAAATCAGTATGTGTTACTTGATGGAGCTCTTCGTCATTTATTCACACCTAGAACAAAGCAAGTAAAAGATCTTGATCCTGACAATATGATCTTACAACTTGCCTTACCGTCTGTTAAACGCACTTCTGTCTTGGAAGCTTTACATGATAGCAAGGCAGGCGGTGGCCATTTTGGTGTTAAAAAGACTTTTGCTGCAATCAAACAAAGGTATTGGTGGCCTAAAATGTACCAACAGATTAATGATTATGTTAGCACATGTGACACATGCCAAAGGGCAAAGGTTGCGAGAAACAGGCATCCTATACCACTAACTCCTTTGCCAGTTGAAGAGGTCTTTTCCCGCATTCATATTGATTTATTGTGCTCGCTTCCAAAAACTAAGGAAGGCTTTCAATATGTGCTTCTCGTAGTGGATAGCTTTTCAAAATGGACGGAAGCTTTTCCTATGAAAACACAAGAAGCCAAGGAGGTTGCCAACGTCTTGTACAATGAAATATTTACAAGATACGGGGCGCCTCGAACCATTGTTTCAGACCGCGGAAAAAACTTCATGTCTAAGTTGGTGAATGCGCTCTGTGAGATGTTTGAAGTTAAAAGACATCACACAAGTAGTTACCATCCACAGACAAATGCTACTGTGGAGAGAGTTAACAGTACTTTGGCACAAACAATGAGAACATACATTGACAAAGACCAGATGAATTGGCCTTCCTTGCTTCCTAGTATCATGATGGCTTTTAGATCTTCACCATGTACAGAAAGCACAGGGTTTAGTCCATTTCAACTGATGTTTGGTAGGGAGATGAACTTACCAATTGATACTACGCTAATTCCAAAACCTACCTTAACTCAAAATGTTCGGCAATACTTTGAGCAACTGATCTCTAGACTTAAAGTTTCCGAATCTATTGCTAGGGTAAACATGGAAAATGCACAGGCTAAAGCTAAGCAGCGGCATGATGAAAATGCCACACCACCTACTTTCAGTGTGGGAGATCAAGTTTTGTTGAAACAGGAGAAAACATCTCAAGGACTTTCATCAAAACTATCTGATAAGTGGATTGGACCATATCTTATTACAGAAACAGGTCCCAACTTCACTTACAAGCTCAAGAATATTCTTGACGACAAATGTCATAGGTCACTCGTTAATGCTTCTAGATTGAAACTCTATCGACAGAGACACAATGAAGTTATTAACAAACCTACGGACAATCAACAGGTTATCACGCCTCAAACTGATATTAACCTACCACAAAATCTGGAGGATATCACAAACCCTGCACAGCCAGGTAACAATAAAACGGTTGTAAATGCTCAACCAAAACAAACTAATGCTCCTAAAGATATGGGCAATGTTCGCATAATACATGCCAGTCAAAAAGGCGGAAAACAGCGTTATAGGATAGAATGGCCCGATGGTTCTAAGGTATGGGAAGCAGAACACAATGTTCCCAAACATGCCATTGAAATCTATCTTAAAACACACACCAAAAAGGGGCGGAAAAGAAAACGGACCCATAAACCGAAATACTTCCTTCGGTCAGGTGATTAAGCAGACATACTTCTTGATATCAATTGTACCCCTTTGATTCCTATCCCGGGACTTCTTCAAACTTTCTACAAGCTCATATAGAATTCCCGTAGTGAACCCACAGCATTCTCATA
This sequence comes from Cyrtodaria siliqua, assembly GCA_037043455.1. Lineage (NCBI taxonomy): Eukaryota > Metazoa > Mollusca > Bivalvia > Adapedonta > Hiatellidae > Cyrtodaria > Cyrtodaria siliqua. The sequence continues at coordinate 202,217 of JAWPHD010003163.1, forward strand.
TGTTGTTTTATAGTGCTATTTCTCTTATTCTCGGTTCACTACTGGTATTTTATCAATTTCTTCTTACTTTCAGGTTTCTTTGTGGGTCATTGGATATTAAAGGTGTTCTTTCTGCTGAGTCTACTTAGTTCATGTGGAGGTTCGAAAATACTTCCAAGGTTGAATTACGGTGTAGTTTTCCAACACAGTGATCATGTTATTATAGCCAGAGATGTCTGGTATCATACATTTGAAATTGAAATACCAGATACCCTCTCTGTACCGCGACTGGCAAACTGTCGTAAAGACACTGATACATGTGCTATGATCGCACATATTTTAGCACAATTAGAGAATTTAAGAACTGAAACAGCTACAAGGTTGAATGAAACAATTCAATCAGTGAAACAGCTGATTCCAGAAACAGATGTCCATAACTCACGAAGTCGGCGCTCTTTGCTACCATTTATAGGTACACTTTCCAAAGGCCTCTTTGGAACAGCAACTGTTGAGGATGTCGATATATTAGCGAATCATATGAACAAACTTAATACCATGGCAACTGGACTAAGTAAGGCACTCGTACAACACGAAAATCATTTGAGTTCTTTTATTAATGCAGCAAATTCAAGAATGGATAATTTAATAGCTGGGATCAAGGACAACATGTTGGCTATTAAGTTCATACAAACAGAAATACATACAACCACTGTTAATTTGGAACAATCATTTGAGTATATGATGGGAATATTGGTAGATCAAATCAAATCATCGAGTACTCTAAATCATGAACTGGATGAATTTAAACTCGGCATTACAGATTTGGTAAATGGAAAACTTTCTCCTTTATTGATTCCCAATGATGTGATGGCCAGCACCTTAGAGGATATAAGGTTGATGTTACAAACACAGTTCAATGGCTTTCATCTTACTTCAAATTCTGTTCAAGAAGTATATTCAAACAGCCAATTCTTGTTTGCTAGGAATGGTACGAAAGTGTACGTAACATTGAAACTGCCGATCTCTTACTTTCAACATCCGCTTACTTTGTACAAGGTCATGTCTGTACCAGTTCCAATTAACTCCACATCCGAACATGCAACACAATTGTTAGATTTACCTGCATACTTCCTGATTACTTCAAGCAAACAATACTATGCTGCACTGCATGATTTTGATTTGTCAAAATGTAATGGCGAACCTGTAAGGTATTGTTCTGCAAATGTTGCTTTGTCTCCGGTTACGTCTCCTTCCTGCATCTTAGCCTTATTTGGAAATGATAAAGATCAAGTTAAATCCCTTTGTAATTTTAGATTCTTACAGAATGTGGTCAAATCTCACATAATGGAACTATCTCCCAACTCCTTATTACTCTATCGTACACCTTTATTATCTTTGGAGTGTCTGCAAGACCATAAAATGGTACCAGGTTGTGATTTTTGTCTCTTCAAATTACCATGTCAATGTTCCATTTCAACTAGTCAATACTATTTCGCACCGAGACTGGCATCTTGTCATAGCCACAGTGATAATATAACAATTCTACACCCAGTGAATTTAGCTTTACTTCAACATTTCTTTGACAATTCTTTTGTTCAAAAGATTTTTGCTGATACAACTTTTGGCACTGCAGTTAATGTTACCGTACCTAATTTTAAATTATACCAACATGAAATGTCCGATGTCATGACTGCCGATTCAAAGGCACATTTAAGTCTATCAAAAATGGCTCTTACAGCAAAGAAAGATGCTGTTATATTTCAGTCTCTGGCAGAACCGTTGTTAGATGGGCAAATTCAGCTAGATTCTGAGTGGCCTAATTTAGAAAGCATACTTCTTTTTGTCACTATGGGTGCCACTGTATTTTTGACTGCACTCTTATTCTGGACAATTGTTAAAATTAGAAAGCTTACAGCAGCCCTTATAATCTTAGAAAGAGTGCAACTATGTAAATCTTTGGCTGCAGACGTACCATCATTTATTTATGAGTCAAATACTGCTAGTATCCAGCAAGAAGAAAATTTCTATCTTTCAATTGAATTTACATGGGAACATGCCAATTTTTGTCTTTTGTGCACATTGTTGTTTGTCCTCCTTGTTTCATTATGGAAACATTATGAATATAGAAGGACGTCTCAACTGTGTTTAGAAGTTACATGTGGCCAGCAATGTGTTTTGGTTACACTCATGCAATTGCCCATGTGCCCTACACATTATGACATTCAAGCCCCTGTTTCTATTTCTGACCTAGAAATCAAAGGTTATTGGCTTTCTCCAAAAATGAATGTATCTTGGCCCGATTTTTCAATTACAAACAATTTTACAGACCAAGTGATACATATCAAATCTACAATTAATGTAAGCATATTTACTGCTTCAAAGTTAAGACGCATATTTCAAAAACCATTCTTCGTCCATGTATATAAACTACATCACGGCGTTATGATTCCTTTACGCCCCACTTAAGAATGTTTTACTTGATACCATGCTGGACAATTACGAGGAAACGAAAAATCCTACTAAACATGTATATTATGTTATGTTTTATATGCATTCACATTTCACATTATGATCACATTGTACATATGTTATATTTTCATTTTTCAAACTTTGGGGACCAAAGTCTTATAACCAGTGGGGAATTGTTATGCCCTGCATTTTCATGTAGTTTTTCTTGTATAAAGTATAAAATAAACTATTCAAACAATTGTCATATGTATGTAATTATAACGGTGTGTTTAATTAAATATGTTGTCAAAGGCATCAGTGTACATTTCTTTAAATAACATAAATTTCTAATTTTTCAAACTTTGTAACGTAATTCTAAATATACTATCTTATATTTTATTAAATTGTTTTTACTAAATAGTTTCTGACTTTCCCAAAAATAGTTCATTCAAAGTCAACATTTTGTATGAAAAGTTTACAACAAATGTTCTCATAATTACTTATCAACTTCTCAGATGGTGTTAATTGATAAGTTGTTTGATCCTTAGAGAAGTGATCAAGCCATATTGTAAAACAAGCTGTGAAATTCCTATGAAACAGGAAATGTCAAAGCCAACTTGATTGTGTTATCCTTGTTTGTCTAGCCTTATAATGCAACATGTTATTTAAGCTAATCTTATTTTTACAATGATTATCACACCTGGAAGCCATGTATGGTATAAATTTCAAGACGATCGGTGTACAGGCACACATCTACCTTGCCTGTGCAACAATAAAGACAATTTCGTAATCTTTATATCGTCTCCTGTTTTTCCAGGTATGTACAATTTTATCAGTGTATATTTTTATTACTTGCTAGTTTAGAATATTCATGCTTATTTTCTGTAGCTTTTGTTGTAATTTCTGAAATAATGTTATTATCCTGTCTTAAACACAACATTTGTTTAAGGTAATACTTGTAACTTGCACATGTATAACATAAGTATATCATTCAGACCACGCTCTAACGCTAGGCTCTGTATGTTATGATATGTTGAGGATAACTTAGATAGTTTTGTAAATATTAGAAATCGACTCGCATCATAATACCATAGCTAATTCCTTGAACTGTGAATTCAGCATTTCATTATAACATGCATATGTCATTTCGGCAAACCTCTTTAAATCGCAAATTAATGTTTTATTTTAAAACTACTACACCATTGTCATTTTGCTTATTATCATTCAGTAGAAGTTCTTGTTTTCAAAGTTTACAAATATTATAATCATCAATTCTTTGTAGTACACATAATTGTCACATGTTAGATTACATGTACTTCATCCGTAACTAAATACTTTCGATATCTAATGAAATTGAACATATGATTTTAATTAGAACACATGTGTATCGCATACCTCTCATATAGAGCTAAAGCGAGTTTCCCCTAATGTAGATCAATTCTTTATAACATCCATTTGTGTTATCTTACTATATTTTGTCAATTCAATTTATGCTTGTATTTGGGTTAATTCTGCAAACGGAGTTTCCCTATAAGGGACATAACTTTGTTAACATTACACATTATATGTTTGTATATACACATCTACTTTGCCTGTGCAACAATAAAGACAATTTCGTAATCTTTATATCGTCTCCTGTTTTTCCAGAAAATCAATTAACCCTCACAACCTCAAGCATAAAACCATTTCTAATACACGCAGTACCTTAAACAGAAGTATTCATTTTGCCACAAACAGTTATGACACAAAACATATAAGATACCTTCAGCTACGTTTCACAGTTTTGTTTTTATATTCATTACGTGGCCCCACCTTAATCCCATTAAGCGATGGGAAAGCTTATATTAGCAGGATTTTATAACGGATATTTCGACAATAAAACATGTTTAAAAACATTTTTTTACTGATAAAATTGCGATTACCTGTTCAAAATTGCCTTTTAAATGCTTTAATTTGACAATATGTAAACTTTTAAAGACGAAATTAAGGTTTTATTTCATACCCCAGCCAACCCCGTTTTCGCTACTTGGAGAAGGGGTTGGATGGGGTATGAAAGTTAATACCACGTAATGGTCTCAAGGCTGAGATGCAATATAACTCAGATTTAGCAGGACATAGTCAACTCTATTTGCCAGGAAGTCATTATTCTTTACATATCTTATGATCTGTGGGCAGTCTACTTTCTTCACCATGTCATCTTGCATCTCACAGACATGCTAATGCCTTTTATTAAGTCTGTGCTTATCTTAGTTATACGACCCGTCTACTTTCTTCAGCATACTTATACATATGTACCAATCATATATAGCAGATTTATCTTCATTAATAGACTGGTCACTCTATTTTCAACTTAATCACAATGACGAGTAGCCTGTAGTCTTCACAAACAGTATAGTACGCAATATTCAAATCGTGTTCAAGGATCCAAACTGATATTTTGAAATAAAGCATATATTAAGCAGATTAAGCAGAGGCTAAGCATTTCTTTAGAGTTAAAACAATTGATGTGTCGGAGGAATATACATTTAAACATCCTGAATGTTTTATATAACCATATAAAGAATAAACAGCCCACACAATACGTTGCTTTATCAGAGTGGCGAAAACTCTTGATTTTTTGATCGGATTCAAGGCAAAAGAGTGTAAACAAAACGTTCGTTTCAGGTAAGTTTTCGGTTCATAACTTGTTTAATAGTTATCGAATGCTATTCAAATGCACATATTTCACATAACCTCCATAGTGAGATATTTCACATAACCTCCATAGTGAGATATTTCACATAACCTCCATAGTGAGATATTTCACATAACCTCCATAGTGAGATCTTTCACATAACCTCCATAGTGAGATCTTACACATACCCCTCCATAGTGAGATCTTTCACATAACCTCCATAGTGAGATATTTCACATAACCTCCATAGTGAGATATTTCACATAACCTCCATAGTGAGATATTTCACATAACCTCCATAGTGAGATCTTTCACATAACCTCCATAGTGAGATCTTTCACATAACCTCCATAGTGAGATCTTTCACATACCCCTCCATAGTGAGATATTTCACATAACCTCCATAGTGAGATCTTTCACATACCCCTCCATAGTGAGATATTTCACATAACCTCCATAGTGAGATCTTTCACATAACCTCCATAGTGAGATCTTTCACATACCCCTCCATAGTGAGATCTTTCACATAACCTCCATAGTGAGATATTTCACATAACCTCCATAGTGAGATATTTCACATAACCTCCATAGTGAGATCTTTCACATAACCTACATAGTGAGATATTTCACATAACCTCCATAGTGAGATATTTCACATAACTTCCATAGTGAGATATTTCACATAACCTCCATAGTGAGATATTTCACATAACCTCCATAGTGAGATCTTTCACATAACCTCCATAGTGAGATCTTTCACATAACCTCCATAGTGAGATATTTCACATAACCTCCATAGTGAGATCTTTCACATACCCCTCCATAGTGAGATATTTCACATAACCTCCATAGTGAGATCTTTCACATAACCTCCATAGTGAGATCTTTCACATACCCCTCCATAGTGAGATCTTTCACATAACCTCCATAGTGAGATCTTTCACATAACCTCCATAGTGAGATCTTTCACATAACCTCCATAGTGAGATCTTTCACATACCCCTCCACAGTGAGATCTTTCACATAACCTCCATAGTGAGATATTTCACATAACCTCCATAGTGAGATATTTCACATAACCTCCATAGTGAGATATTTCACATAACCTCCATAGTGAGATATTTCACATAACCTCCATAGTGAGATATTTCACATAACCTCCATAGTGAGATATTTCACATAACCTCCATAGTGAGATATTTCACATAACCTCCATAGTGAGATCTTTCACATACCCCTCCATAGTGAGATATTTCACATAACCTCCATAGTGAGATCTTTCACATAACCTCCATAGTGAGATCTTTCACATAACCTCCATAGTGAGATATTTCACATAATCTCCATAGTGAGATATTTCACATAACCTCCATAGTGAGATATTTCACATAACCTCCATAGTGAGATATTTCACATAACCTCCATAGTGAGATCTTTCACATACCCCTCCATAGTGAGATCTTTCACATAACCTCCATAGTGAGATCTTTCACATACCCCTCCATAGTGAGATCTTTCACATAACCTCCATAGTGAGATATTTCACATAACCTCCATAGTGAGATATTTCACATAACCTCCATAGTGAGATATTTCACATAACCTCCATAGTGAGATCTTTCACATAACCTCCATAGTGAGATCTTTCACATACCCCTCCATAGTGAGATCTTTCACATAACCTCCATAGTGAGATATTTCACATAACCTCCATAGTGAGATCTTTCACATACCCCTCCATAGTGAGATATTTCACATAACCTCCATAGTGAGATCTTTCACATAACCTCCATAGTGAGATCTTTCACATACCCCTCCATAGTGAGATCTTTCACATAACCTCCATAGTGAGATATTTCACATAACCTCCATAGTGAGATATTTCACATAACCTCCATAGTGAGATATTTCACATAACCTCCATAGTGAGATCTTTCACATAACCTCTATAGTGAGATCTTTCACATACCCCTCCATAGTGAGATCTTTCACATACCCCTCCATAGTGAGATCTTTCACATAACCTCTATAGTGAGATCTTTCACATAACCTCCATAGTGAGATCTTTCACATAACCTCCATAGTGAGATCTTTCACATACCCCTCCATAGTGAGATCTTTCACATAACCTCCATAGTGAGATCTTTCCTCCGCCGCAAATGGTAATTTGATTTATCTAGTACTTTCTGAGATTATCCCTCCCAAAGTCTTGGAAGCGAACCGTGTACTTTTGGGAGGGCTAATCTCAAAAAGTACTGAATGAACCAAATTGCCTTTTGAGTGGAGGAAAGACCTCACGTTGTAAGGGAATGTTGTGCGATATTTGAATACAATTCGTTAATTATTAAGGAAGTTATTAAGAAAAACCCTACCTGAATCGAGCGCTTTGTTTACATATTTTGCCGTGAAACCGATCAATTTAGGTCGTCACGTGGTTTCGCCACCCAGTTAATGGGTTTGATTCAGGCCATTATGTCAAACTACCCAGTGTACTCAAACTTCTTTTTAATATGAAAAAGTGTTAGACGAATTATTTGATCAATTAATTTTTGTTTCTGTTACCGTTTGAGCTATACCAGATAGGATAATGTTTCTAATGTATTATAGGTAACATATATGTAAAATGTATCCAAATAGGGTAAATACTGTTTCCCTTGTTCCAATTACGGTTATGTGGAGTGCGTAGTCTAGTGGTAGAGCGCCGAACTCCAGATCGAGAGGCCGTGCGCTCCACGTTATTTATCCTTGAGCAAGATAATTAATCCACATTGCTTAATACTGGTTCTACCCAGGAAGACATCGAGAATGATTAATCTAAGTTGCAATAACTTGTTTCGCAATCGATATAAAATAAATATTTTTAAACTAAACTTACGGTTATCCGGACACTCAAATTCCAGGCCCTCAAACTCATTTGCTACACATATTTCTGCGGCATATTTGTGGATAAGACCCCAGCTTAACAACTCTAATGGATCAACTAGCGTCTGTATATTTCTGGAACATAACGACAGAGGTGTAATATTACATAAATTTACATTTTAACCGGTTTTCAAAACACATACTTTCTAATTTATATTACAGTTATGCCCATCGGAAGACTTACTACTGAGAACACATTAATATAACTTAATTAAGCACAGTGGTGATCCGATTACAGAAAACAAACTTAAATTATGAGTGCCGTCAATTTCAAAATTCTCTGTCGTACCAGAAATAAATCCAAGATAGATATTTTTATTCAAAAACACCAAATACTAAGCAAGACTACGAGTTTATACAAGACTAACATAAGCAATCATTTTTTTTCTCCACGTTACAAAATGAGACCTACCTCTAACGGCATTTTAGTCTTTATCAAAAAGACGGACATTACATGTTTCTGTGTCTAAAACATCTTAAACATACCAAGCTCTATGTATAAGACAGCTTTATTTTCAAATATAAAACATTTCAATTGAAAATTGTTTGTTTCTTAGTTTGCAGGGTGTTTCCCGTCATTTTCAACACATGCAAGTTATACTTGACGGTCGATTTTTTTTTGTGGTGGAGGCAGACCACCCACTTTTCCTGGGTAGAACCAGTACTGTACACCTCCCGCCATCCGTAAGAATCGACACTTCCTCACAAGTCGAGCTTCCAGTGGGATTCGAACCCGCAGCGGTGAGAAGCGAATGTTTACAACGCAACGTCGTTAACCATTCGGCCACGGAGACGCTATCAACTGAAAATAGTCGATGCTCCCTAAACCTTGGTTTAAACCCAAAGCTGCCTCTTTTGTAACTGACTAGCCCTATTGTCAGCCCTTGTATGTTTGTGATGTCATATACCTTGCATTTTATTCATCATTATTATTGTTTATTTGTTTCTATGCGTGTTTATTTGTTTCTGTGCGTGTTTTTTGTTTCTATGCGTGCTTATTTGTTTCTATGCGTGTTTTTGGTGACTATGGTCATTGTATGCTGCATTTCATGTTCGAAAACAGCATCTTATATATATACAATAGTATAATATCGACCAAAACGTACTTAAAATCCTGATGAAATGACGACACTTGCTGCCTGCATCAGCGCCGCCGTACTGTTGGCCATGGTGGGATGCATAAACAATCCTAAACAGCATATTGCCACCATCTCACCCCAAAAGTGCATAATAAATATCTCCAGGGTATACAGTCCGAATCTATCCACACCCGGGTTCATTCCTGTAGCCCTGAAACAAACAAGTATGTCTAAATGTATCTGGCACAGCATTTTAGTTGATATTGTTTCGTTTATTGTTAAAATAATTAAAATAAATTATTTAGCTTAACAATGAGCGGCTATTCAATAATAAAAAAGACGATCAATTAACAGAAACTATTTTCAAAATTAAAGACATCACAGTGACTGCTAAATTAACAAGACACACACTAATTGGCGAAAATGTAAACGAAAATACATTGTTGCATGATTCATAAAACATGATTGTAAAATCGAAAAGACATAGGCCTATTCATTTTAAAGACGTCCATTAAAGGATACCCTTCGCAATATTAAGTAGACAAGTGCTAGTTGAAAAAGACATTGGAGGGCGTGAAAACGGACGGATTATAGACGTTGTTAGTATCTAACTAAAAACATATGGAAGACGTGTCGCTGTACCAATGTCACCGTTTCTCCAACTATAACAATTACTTAAGGTGTATAATAATATAATCTCGACTCACCAGTATACCATACTACTGAAGATACCAGACAATATAATCTCGACTCACCAGTATACCACGCTACTGAATATAGCAGACAATATAATCTCGACTCACCAGTATACCACACTACTGAAGATAGCAGACAATATAATCTCGACTCACCAGTATACCACACTACTGAAGATAGCGGACACTATAATCTCAACTCACCAGTATACCACACTACTGAAGATAGCAGAGGATATCATGTGGAAAGATATGACATGAACGGCGTACGCCAGCAGAAATGTCACCGTACCATACAGTCCGTCTCGACATACTCTGTAGTACAAGTCTCTCAGGCATGGAACTGTAGAAATATAACATATATGTATACAAATCAAGCTGTGTTGTGAAAGAAATTGGCTAATAATCATATTAAACTGTCAGACCACTCACCTACTTGGAACGCGTACTGTCGAGGTTTGATGCACACTCGAACATCGTTTAAACCCACTACGTGCCATTGACCATTCCAAGGCGATATCCAAATTGTCAGTAGAGTTAACAGTTAATCAATTTTAGTTTTGAAAGAAGATGGTGTTTTGCATCATTCTAGCACAACTGACGTAGACTTGTTTAAACTGAGTGTGTTCATGAGAAGTTATTAGTTTACAATAATAACCACACCCTAACCTTCTTTATTCATATGTAGTTACAATAGTTTTGCACTGACCCCTCGTGCTGTTTTCATTGCTATAGTTGCTCACAAAGTGTATGCATAGATTAAAAAGTGGAAAATCTGAATTAATAATCGAGTAAAATCTATCAATACACTTCTTATACATACAACAACAAAATCGAATAGAAATGAGCTATGTTCCCCCTACTTGAATCATATAGTTAAAAAGAGAAGAAATATGATTTCATTTTAAAATATGTCAAAATGAAATAGATTGTAAGAATTCTAAATTAGCTCATGACTGGGTTATTTAACAATACGTAGATCATAAATAAGTAAATGTAGTCCGTACTGTTTATTGCGTACATCATTTATAACAGAGTTCGTATATTATATAGTATAAGAACCCTGTTTATAATGCGTATAAGAAGTATATGTCGTATTAAGTAAACTACAGACCTAATAGGTTTGTGAGTAGACATATATAATACTATTCAATCAACATTACATATATATGGAATTAAACATCTCTCTAATTGTATTGTTATTTTAAATCCATCCATTTATTTCTAAAGTTATAATGAACTATAATTGATGAACGGAATGACGGTACGGTATGTACAACATGCTACGGCTTTACCCACAAGCACTGTGCATATTACAGTTAATGTTTGGTATGTATATTACATTAATGTGATCACCTTTCGCAGGCCTACGTATAATGGTAATTAATTATTATTCGCCGGCAGGGTAGGCAGGGTAGACGGCGAATATATGTGTGCTTATGTTTGATAAGTGCACTGGAAGGAGTAATTAATGGAAACAATTTTATTTTGTGCAGTTCTACTGAAATACTATTTTTAAGAAATATCCTGATATAATGTTTGACATTATATTAAAATAAATGCTTCTTAAACTGTATGTGCAGAAATGTACTATTTAGGTAAACGTATATTATATAGGGAAATATCGTGTGTCCAACTCCTCATTCATTATTAGTTGGATTGTAATAGACAGCCCAACACACTCTATTATTGAGAGTTCTGAAAAACTTAGAAAAAAGTGAAAGAATTATCAACATCGGATGATAGACAAAAAAGATATGACCATTTAAAGGTTGTTCTAAGACGAATATGGGAGCCGCCATTTTTAGAACTATGACGTCATAGTTCCATATTACCATATATGGAATATTGATAAATATCATTTAAACGAAGAAAATCACTGCAAATGAATGATTTTTTTTACTGGTGATATAAATCATTATTGGCATTAAGTATTACATATTTTTCATACATTTGATGTCATTTTTTCCCTATAAATCAGTAAATTTCATATTTATAAATATTCCATATATGATCATTTAGAACCGTGATGTCATAGCTCCCAAAATGGCCGCTTCCATATCTGTTTCAACAGAAACTTCAAATGATCATATCTTCTTTGTTTATCATCCGATTTTGATAATTCTTTCACCCTTATTCAAGTATTTCAAAACTCTCAATAATAAAGATGGTTTGGCTGGGTCGCTACATACCCTTTAACAGTGAGACATACCTTCCTGACAGGACGTAAAACGTACCTGTTGTTATTCGGTCTTTTGTCTCTACTGTGGTTATAAATTTCCTTTAGATTGGTAACTGTTTGTGTTGTCCATATCCGTAGGCTTTCATACTAGATTTTAATATTTCAGGTTTTTTCTTCATTTTTGACAAGTCCTTTTCACTGAGAATATTTATTGAGCTACCCGAATCAACTAGAATATTTAATTTATTTCCATTAATTGTCACATCCGATTTTGGTGGTTTTCTTTTTACCTTTTTACTATCAATTCCGAACGTGTAATGTTCGGTGTCATCACTGTCGCCATTTTCTTGCACTTGTTTTACTTTGCTGTTTGCATTGAAGCGTTTTCTACAAACAGAAAGAAAATGATTCTGTTTATGGCAATAGTTGCAGCTTTTACCTAAAGCTGGGCATCTTGATGTATGTGGGAAGTTACCTCCACAATTATTACATTTTGTTTCGCGATTTTGACTTGACTGCGATTTCTGCTTAAACTGACCTGGTGACGATTTTCTTGACCCAAATTTGAGATTGCTTTTGTGTCCATTATGTCTAATGGCGTCCACTTCGATTTCTGATTTTCTGGTCGGATGCTTTTGTTCCATATTCCTTGCTTGTGTATTTGCCATTTCCATTGTCCTGGCCATCAACAATAAGTTACTCAGAGTTAAATATTCTTCCAGTGCTTTTCGTCTAAGCTTTGCAGACAAACATCCCTGTATAATCTGTGTCTTTATTTCTGATTCCTTGTCATTAAACTGGCAGTATTCCGATTTCTGACGAAACCGTGTCGCAAACTGATCCGTCGTTTCGGATTCTTGCTGTGTCATTTTCCTGAATTCGTATACTTCATATTCACGATTTACCCTCGGTTTGAAATATTCTTCTAATGCTTGTTTTGTTAGTTCATACGCGCTTTCGTCTCCTGTATTTGGCAAAGTTGCGTGTATATCAAACACTTCATCTCCGGAGTAATGTAATAACAGAGCCTTTTTTCTGTTTTTTCCATCTACGTTTAATGCCACAAATAAATTTTCTAATTTTGTAATATATTTTGTCCATCTTATTCCAACGGAGCTTTCGTCACTATGGATGTCGCACTGCGATTGATAAAACTTTCCCAGACACGTTGCACAAAAAGCATTGATGTGCATTTGAACTTACCATTCATTTTAAAATAAATGAGAGATGTAGTATCCATTGACTGTAACATATAATTAGCATAGCACCTCCTTCTACTGATAAGACTGCCAGTATGCATGTGTGTATGATTGTAATAGAATAGAATGCCTATGAAGGTAGTAAACAAACACTGTGTCTTGTGATCATTATACGGCCCCTCACGACATTACACTTGGTATGCTCATTTACTATGATGTGAATATGTTAGGGAAGAAAAATATTTTTGATTTGATTACTTTTTCATGAGTTATGACCCTTTGTAGTCTTAACCAGTGGGATTCGCAGGCCTACGTATAATGGTAATTAATTATTATTCGACGGCAGGGTATGCATCGTAAACGGCGAATATATTTGTGCTTATGTTTGATAAGTGCACTGGAAGGAGTAATTAATGGAAACAATTTTATTTTGTGCAGTACTACTGAAATACTATTTTTAAGAAATATCCTGATATAATGATTGACATTATATTAAAATAAATGCTTCTTAAACTGTATGTGCAGAAATGTACTATTTAGGTAAACGTATATTATATAGGGAAATATCGTGTGTCCAACTCCTCATTCATTATTAGTTGGATTGTTTTAATACTTGGTGTAGTATCCATTGACTGTAACATATAATTAGCATAGCACCTCCCACTACTGATAAGCCTGCCAGTATGCATGTGTGTATGATTGTTATAGAATAGAATGCCTATGACCGTTAGAGAGTAAAGGTAGTAAACAAACACTGTGTCTTGTGATCATTATACGGCCCCTCACGACATTACATTGGCGACGAGGATGGGATAATGTTTAAATCAACCGACGTGTCATAACTTAACAGTGAGACATACCTTCCTGACAGGACGTAAAACGTACCTGTTGTTATTCGGTCTTTTGTCTCTACTGTCGCTATAAATTTCCCTTTGATTGGTAACTGTTTGTGTTGTCCATATGCGAAAGCTTTCATACTAGATTTTAATATTTCAGGTTTTTTCTTCATTTTTGACAAGTCCTTTTCACTGAGAATATTTATTGAGCTACCCGAATCAACTAGAATATTTAATTTATTTCCATTAATTGTCACATCCGATTTTGGTGGTTTTCTTTTTACCTTTTTACTATCAATTCCGAACGTGTAATGTTCGGTGTCATCACTGTCGCCATTTTCTTGCACTTGTTTTACTTTGCTGTTTGCATTGAAGCGTTTTCTACAAACAGAAAGAAAATGATTCTGTTTATGGCAATAGTTGCAGCTTTTACCTAAAGCTGGGCATCTTGATGTATGTGGGAAGTTACCTCCACAATTATTACATTTTGTTTCGCGATTTTGTCTTGACTGCGATTTCTGCTTAAACTGACCTGGTGACGATTTTCTTGACCCAAATTTGAGATTGCTTTTGTGTCCATTATGTCTAATGGCGTCCACATCGATTTCTGATTTTCTGGTCGGATGCTTTTGTTCCATATTCCTTGCTTGTGTATTTGCCGTTTCCATTGTCCTGGCCATCAACAATAAGTTACTCAGAGTTAAATATTCTTCCAGTGCTTTTCGTCTAAGCTTTGCAGACAAACATCCCTGTATAATCTGTGTCTTTATTTCTGATTCCTTGTCATTAAACTGGCAGTATTCCGATTTCTGACGAAACCGTGTCGCAAACTGATCCGTCGTTTCGGATTCTTGCTGTGTCATTTTCCTGAATTCGTATACTTCATATTCACGATTTACCCTCGGTTTGAAATATTCTTCTAATGCTTGTTTTGTTAGTTCATACGCGCTTTCGTCTCCTGTATTTGGCAAAGTTGCGTGTATATCAAACACTTCATCTCCGGAGTAATGTAATAACAGAGCCTTTTTTCTGTTTTTTTCCATCTACGTTTAATGCCACAAATAAATTTTCTAATTTTGTAATATATTTTGTCCATCTTATTCCAACGGAGCTTTCGTCACTATGGATGTCGCACTGCGATTGATAAAACTTTCCCAGACACGTTGCACAAAAAGCATTGATGTGCATTTGAACTTACCATTCATTTTAAAATAAATGAGAGATGTAGTATCCATTGACTGTAACTTATAATTAGCATAGCACCTCCTTCTACTGATAAGACTGCCAGTATGCATGTGTGTATGATTGTAATAGAATAGAATGCCTATGAAGGTAGTAAACAAACACTGTGTCTTGTAATCATTATACGGCCCCTCACGACATTACACTTGGTATGCTCATTTACTATGATGTGAATATGTTAGGGAAGAAAAATATTTTTGATTTGATTACTTTTTCATGAGTTATGACCCTTTGTAGTCTTAACCAGTGGGATTCCTTTACTACCCATTCATGATCATTCATTGACCTATGGATTGTTTTTATATATTTCTGATGATTCAGTTTCAAGTGAAGGTGATCTTTAGTTCAGACTACACAATTACCAACCAATCAGAGGGCAGGGAAAAAGTTCCAGGTAAATTCGGAGCTATTACTAAGAAGCTTTTAATTTTGATTGGTTGTCAAGGTAAACAAACCAAAAAATCTTGCTAAAAAATTAAAATTCAACTTTTGAAGAGTACTTATAAAGGTTAAATCATACATTTGTGCAATGTATTCACAGCGTGTTGCATAATCAAAGAAAGAAGTGTATTTTACATTTTCCTCATGTTTCTACATGCAAGTAGGTGGGTCAGCACCATCCGACCCAAACAGCTTTTTCAAAACATACTCAACGTATGGCTTCTGTATGTTTTTTTGATAAAACTAAGATAGGTCTTTCAAAACAAGTAATAAAAAATATAGCTTCCTATATTAGGGAACTCAGTACAGAGCTTAGAGCTATAAGGTAGGCCTATGGAAAATGAATTGGTGTAGTATGACCATAGAGGAAAATTTGTTTTATTGGTGCGGGTCTGTATTTTAATGTTTAAAACACGGCGAGTTATATCACTGAATTTACGGAACATATATTTTCCGCGTTTTATTGGCAT
Organism: Cyrtodaria siliqua; assembly: GCA_037043455.1. Taxonomy (NCBI): domain Eukaryota; kingdom Metazoa; phylum Mollusca; class Bivalvia; order Adapedonta; family Hiatellidae; genus Cyrtodaria; species Cyrtodaria siliqua. Next base: position 218,384 of record JAWPHD010003163.1, read on the forward strand.
ATCATAATTATATATACGGTATACGGTAAAGAATTGAATTTCGGTTGACTGAATGTGAAGGTGTCTCCTGCGTCCCATCACAGCACACATCATCTGATGTCTCCAGATCCCTGAAGTCGGCACCGGTACGCGGGCTGATGCGGCAATGGACCTATTCAACCAAACCTCGGTCATCACATTGCAGCGGAAGCCCACATTCTACCGTGGTTGTTCACAGGCCACAGAAGACTTCAGGGTGACACAGACATCGGGCGGTGTGTGCGGCGCAGGGGCCATACTGTGATGGGTGTGGCCCTAAGCAAGACCGTCACCACTCGTAGAGGATGTAGGACATTGAAGCGGTTGTAGACCACCACGCCAGCAGCAGACCACCATGCCAGACCAGTCCAGACCACTTCACCGCCGCAGCGAAAATTACACAGAGCGAAAGCGACAACCACCTACATACACACAACAGAAGCGACAACCACAGCAGCAGCACCAGATCAACCAACACACTCCACTAGAGAAGTCCAGACTCTATTGTGCCCATAGCGACCAGGGTTCTCCAGGCGTTTTAGTTGGCGGAGGGACTTAAAAACTTAGAATTAACAACAACAAAAAATACGGTAAAGAATAGTATACATCTTACAAGATCCTTTCTGGAGCAATGGAATCACGGAGGATTCCGGGAAGATAGGTATTTAAAAAGATAAATATGAGACAAATTATCATATTTACCTTTTTATCCAACCCCACCCCACATTGTTTTAGCCTTGTTTTCTGATGGTATATACTAGCTATATAATTTATTATACTCGGAAAAATCGAATAGTCGAGCTGCGCTGTTCTCCGACAGCTCTTGTTAACCGATATACTAAGGTTGATGTTGTAAGGGATTTAATTGATATAACTTTATAATTAAAATTTGTGGTAGCATTATGACATTTTTATAAACTGGAAAAAAATATATTTTATAGATAAATAGGTAGATAGATAATTTATTGATTTCAACTTTTACAGTTTCTCATCATTACATATATAATTTGTAATATATAATTATAATCACATGACATGACAGGTTATACATATTTCTACACACTCACGTATAGTTCAATTTTCAATACTCCTTAATTAATCATGACATAGATCATATTAATCACACATTTTAATCAATAATCCAAGGATATCAATAAACAAAAGGAATTATATATAAAATAACAATGTATGTGAGAATGTACTTGAATATATTTTAAGAAATAATATTTGGAATAGAAGATCTGACAGTAAACGCCTCTGACAAATATTTACTTAAATTAAAAAGTTCTTTCCTCTTTGAAGATTGTAGAAGTGTTACAAATTAAACATATATGGTCTTTGTATATAATATTTTCTGATATATTAATTGCTTTCTAATACCATTATAAGCTGTACAAATTAAAACAAAGTGAAATTCGTCTTCAATTTCAGTTGAATTACACATTTGACAAACTCTTTCATTTCTTTCAATTCTATGTCTTGCATAACGACCTGTCTCAAGTCGTAAGCTATGTGAAGATAAAAACACTTCGTAATATTTTTGTACATAAAATATTCAAATAGTTTTCATATCCAAAATTATCTTTAACATGTCTATACAAACTTGACAATACTCTATTTTCTTGAAGATCAGTGTTCCATTTTTGAATAAAGCAATCCATCAACCTCTGTTTAAAGATAGATATAAAATGTTGATGGTTCACCCTTAAAGGATCATCCCATACATACATAAAGCCATACGTATTAAGCAGAGATTTTACATTGGATATCCAATTGTTTAAACCACTTTCACAATCAGATAATGAAGATTTACATAAAGATGATAAAATTATATTTTTTGTTGTAACTAATTTCAACCAATATCTAACTATTCTAGTATAACTTGTGATAAATAGTGGATAACGCCCCCAATTCACCGTAAACACCAGCATTACTCGTTGTCAGTTTTACTCCTAGAATGTTTTTACAAGGCTAGTTTTTATAGACTAGGATAAAATTGAATGAGATTATAATGTTGCAAAGGTAATGTTGCATGATAAATCATAATGGAATGTTGCTCTTGATGTCTAGTTTGTCCAAAATAACAATCAGGTTGGCCTAAAATTCAAAATGACCACCATGGCGAAACATTGATTTTAAAAACAATTGTGTGTGCGAACCGCACCCACTTTCTCCTCACCCACCTCCACCCCCACACCATTAGAACCCCCCACCCCCCACCTCCACCATCGGTTAATTTGACCTACCTTAGTGGGGTGGGTACGGATATTATCTGGAATAACCCAATATTCAACGCTTAATTAAACTACTTTTTTTCTTTTTTCTCAACATTTATTAATGATTATGGAAAAATGAATGCATACATAAGGCATATATATCATTAAAATATCAAAAACATCAAACATCAACACACTCATCACATTTGCCATTCCTTTTCAACCGGGTTTTAACCGGGAAGTAACCGGGGAATAGTATCACCAAGTCAATAAGGTGCTTTATCGTCAGAGTGATGCGTCTGTACGATAAGACGATTTTGTCAATATGGTAAATTTAGGAATGACCGAAAATCCCTGGTAATTTCCCTTGTAATTATCATTATGTAATATATTGTACTGCACCCTGACAACAACTTTGGATTGAACTAGAATTTACCGGATAACACAGTTATGTCGGGATCAAACGGTTCAAAGACAGTAGACGAACAAAAAGGTACATTTGTTTTGTTGTACGTAGTCTCATTTAATTGACGTCTTTGGGTACTTTTTTTACACACGGACGTTTATAGATGCACTCGGATAGCACATATCAAAAATCGTCTTGCCGTTCGCAGACGTGTATTTTATTCACTAGTAATCTCGTAGTTGGGGTTGTATTTATCTATCTTCCATTTAGTCAAACCCCTGCTGTGGACTATACTTACGCACGTCACCGACGAGAATGTTAGTAAGAGTATAAAAGAATACAGTGAGATAATGTACAGTGCGTGTTAAAAAGATAAAAACAGGTTTCTAAGGGGAGACGTGTTCCACCTGGCTAAGGCCAGAAAGAAAAATACCTGTGTTTCTGGTTACTCAGCTGACAAAATTAGGGTAGGTAGGTCGGTATTTTTTTTCCCCATGTGGTTAAAGGTATCTTTAACTTTGTCAAGTAGTTAATTTGTAGTGATTTTGCAAGGAGAGAAGGAAAATAACCTCATGATATCTAACTTGTTTGTTTTCAGCGTTTTTTTACCTTATATAAATGGGACCGATAAACGGCCCCATTCCCAATTGAAAAAAGTGACCATTTTTCCCAATTTCCAACTAAAAAATTCCCAAATCGAATTGTTTTTCCGTCAATCTTTCTCCTGGGATATTCTCAATACACAGATGTAATAGATCTTCCCAGTTCTGTTTTAGATTAATCTTCTTAATAAAGTTTTTTACCAGGGTTGTACGTTACTTCTGCGTTTCTGTGTAAATTGAAACGCAAAACACAGCCTCGTCACCCGAGGACGACGCCATGTTGTTTATGCGTTGCAGAAACGCTTTACCGTTGTATGTTATCGAAACGCTTTACCACTAGTATATTCTACTATGTAACAAGCGCCTCAGTGAGCGATGGGTTAATACTAAATAAAGGACGAATAACAGAAATCGTCTGGGCCAGGAAACTCTTTCCTCGGTCATGAGAATATGCAGAGAATCTGGTGCAACCCTATATGACAATGAACTTAACAGCATTGTTAACATTTTCAGGGACAACAAAAACAGGGAAATTATTCTGTAACAACACAGTGAAGTACAATAAAAACTTGAAACTACAGTTGTGAAAATATTTTATTATGTAAATCATCAATAAATATGTAATATTTCACAAAATACAAAAACAACATTTTTCCCAATTCTGAAAAAAAACGCGCGTTTTTTCCCAATTTTGAGAAAAATCGCGTGTTTTTTCCCAATTTGACCGGCCACGGACCCATTCCCAAAATGGTGAAAAAAAACGCTGGTTTTGAATAATATAAATTGAAAAGAAATATTTTCTGCCATTATGAGTTTATTTGTTGACGGACGGCAGACAGTGTGACAGGCAAAAAATTATCACAATAGCTCCGACCCTGAGAGTTCCATCTTACATGACTGTGGTTGTGAAAGATTGAATTCTATCATTTCCTGAGGCTGAGTGGTATTGGAAGAACAAATCTGCTGGCAGCATGTCATGATTAATGTTTTTCACACTTCTGCTCTGTCCCATGGCTGCATTTTCCAATAATAAGGTTTACCGGAAGTAAATCAATTTCCATTGAGTCCAATGCAATATTGTCCAAGCTTTCTAGTTAACATTGAAAGATTAATAACTGTCTGATTTGTGAAAAAACATTGAAAGATTAATTGTTAAAAGTGATATTACTCCATACATGCAAACATTACTTTTGTGGGAGGACATATTAAGACAAATGTAGACTTATTCAGCATAATATGGTACCTTTTAGATAAACTTTCTAATGTAAATGTATCCAAAACAAAACAATATTGAGAAAGTTAGACGGGGAAATGTTATTTACCAAAAAAAAATCTTCTTTTTTTTAATTGTGAAAAAAATCGGCCACAGTTGTGAAAAAGTAGCCAAATTTCGGCCCCTGTTATAAAAGGAAAAAAAGCCCTGGAATTTAAACATAAATAAGTCTTGCGATACAATTTTCAAATCTAAATGTGTGCATGGCAGAAAGCTCTTTTAAACTGTTGGTTACATGTCTCTGTTGCAATGCTTACATGTAATGATAATATATACCGTAGAGGATATTTGTTTGTTTAGAGTCAATATAGGATTTATTTTCATCGAGAAGTGAGAAAACTTATATTTTCACAGTGCTTTAACCGACATATTCTATTTATTATATACTCATAACCTTGAAACTGATGGAAAAAAAAGATAATGCGCCAAAACAATGATGTCAACAGCGGCATTACGTCATTTTCGGTATTTCACATGTGATAAACATAAAGTTTTATTTTAATCATGAAATTCATTTTTTCACTGGAAAATATATAATAAAACAGTTTATACAACACAACTGTAAAATGTATAATAAAATTGGCTAATATCATTAACTGGACACCTGGATTTTAAGTCATAATTAAACCTACAACAGTTACTATATAATAATGTTGTTGGATTATTTCCAGATTGTTTCATTTTTGACCTGCATTGTTGATAGAAAGTTGAATTGAACAGTTGCTAGAGTGTTATTTTATTTTCACTTTTATGAAACGTAAGTCATTATGATGCATACAATTAAAATACATAAGTCAGTTTTAAAGTCACAGTTTGGCAAAACAACTTAAACCAGAACTGCAAACTTAAAAATGAATTCCTTTGAACTAAGGTGAAACCCGAAATAGGTCTGGCGTATTGCAATCTTGCAGTAAACTTTTAATCGTATTGTTACAAACCCTAAACGCATCTCTAAAATCTACCAGCTTCTGTTTGCTTCCTTTTGTAAATTCCAACACACTACTTTAGGACATAATGAATTAATTGCTAGATTCTCATCCTCGCCCGCCCCCGTTTGTTTTATGCCGCCCGGTAATTTTATTTCTTCAAAAAAAATAAAAATATATATATATATATTAATAAAAAAATTGCTGAAAGTATGAAGCACTATTACAAATGTGTTTTCAATCTTAGAAGTACTCAGGCCTAATAAAAAAACATGTGTGTTTCCGGTTTCCCGACCGACCCTACTTTATCACCGCCGACCCTAAATATTTTTAGCGAAAAAAAAAAAAAAAAAAAAAATTTTTTTTTTTTTTTTATTCAAATAATAATTTTATTAGCCAGAGTTGTTAAGCATCTAATCTGGATTGCAAAGGTTATCAAAAGGTTGCCTTAGTACGAAAATGGCATAATATATGCGAACAATATATATAAAAAAAATATCTAAAAAAAAAACTTTTTCCTACCTACCTACCCTAACTTTTTGACAGGGTGAACACACGAGTTTTTTTTTTAGGCCTCAGTAGTATGTTTTACTGTTTTTGTCTTGTGCCGAGGCCATTTTCCATTCGTCGTTTAAAAGAGCAGGGATCAAAATGTTCAAAGACTTTAAAAATGGAGTAGTCACTTGTAACCCTTGCCTGATGAGCAAATAATGGGTAGTGCTACGACTGATTGACCAGTGTCAGAATAATGTGACTGGGTGGGTGGGGGTATCATGTCTACTATGGCGTGGTATTCCAGTGTGGCAGCACTATAAAGAAACCATTGAGTTCGCTGCTTCAAGTGCCATATCATCACATCACACAACAACACACATATAAAAGTCCAGACATTGTGCCTATAATCGTCGGGTAGGACGCCTGTCGTAGGTGGAGGGACTATAATCCTTAGAAATACACACACACACGTTATAACTTTGAGCTTGTATGTTCTGATATGCTTACAGCGCCTGACATGAGCACAGAGCCAACAGAAACCGGGGAAGGGGACCAGGCAGCAGGAGGCACATCTTCTGAAAGTAAAAGACCTATTTTGTTAGAATCTACAACATCATATCAAAGTACTTGTAAGCTAAAGATTCTTGTTAACATGATAACTTTAGTTATGACAACTGAAGTTATCTGACTTTCAAGAAAATCTGATTTGAAGGTAGCTGGTTTGTTTATATGAGTTTGACAATAAGAAAAGTTGATATGCTTTACAGAGTTATTGCCCTTGATTATTGGAAAATAAGCACATTTCAGCCTGCGAATGGGATAACTTAAAGTAAAAGGTTCTGAATTTTACCAAATTTCACTTGAATGCAATAACATCTTGAACAAGTCAGCATTCAGCAATGAGCAAGTTTCGACACAATGCATTATTTAGTTATTGCCCTTGATTTGGGCAAAATAAGCATGTTTAAGCTTTTGATCCTGAATACTTCTGTTTCGGATTTTCACCTGCTTTCTCTTGATAAAAATCGTGTTAAAAACACATTGTGTCCTGCATCTGAAAGGCTATTGGTACTTTGCGGAAAGGAACGGAACGGAACCAAGACGGAGGCACCAGAAGGGTTTAATAACAATAATATAATGATATACAATTGTTATGAAATCTGTGTAGAGTACTTAACTTTAGACTTAATGGGTATATATGTGTTATTACATCATTGCATGAAGCAAAAAATACATCATCAATTCAAATTAGGTAATGTATTTATGGTTAAGTCTAAAGTCAAGTACTCTAAACAGAGTTGCATAACAATTGTATATCATTATATTATTATTATTAAACCCCTTCTGGTGCCTCCGTCTTGGTTCCGTTCCGTTCCGCAAAGTACCAATAGCCTGAAAGCAATTGATGAATGTTTGGATTTTACTAAATAATGATCATGTGCTTGGGGTAATTAAAATTGGATTTCATTATTAGATACATTATTTCATTATACAAATATGAAAAATGGACATACTTGATAACCAATTAGATATTTGGTAAATCTTATATTTTAAAACTAAATTGTGTGAGTATAGAACCTAGATACATGTCTTATGCTTAACTTCCACTATAACATTATGGAAAGATTCTCACCAAAATAATGCAATATTGCCATGTGTCCCTTTAAGACCGTTACTACGGTTCTTTTATGATATCAAAATAATGTCATCAGTGTAGACTACTTATTTCTTGAAAACTTCTGTATGCCGGTATTTATATTATATGTATCTGTTTTTGTTTTTTTTTCTTAAAAAGCTGAATTTTTGAGAGAATACTTCAGCAAGGCCTTAGGTATATCAGGGAAACCCCCTCCCGAGACTGTCCTAGATGAAGTCAGTTTTGAAGGAATAGCCCGCTACATTGCAAGCGACAAGTGCAAGAAGATAGTCACCATGGCTGGTGCTGGAATATCTACATGTGAGTTGTTAGCATGAAAGAAGGCTGTTTGTCCTTAAAGTATGTTAGTTAAGGAAACTAGCCCGCCAAATAATGGCAAAATTACACGACAGCCGTTTATCAAAACTATCCAGATGTTCAGGCCAGATAATAATGATTAAAGTATAGGTATCCAGGTGTTCAGGTCAGATAATAATGATTAAAGTATAGGTATCCAGGTGTTCAGGCCAGATAATAATGATTAAAGTATAGGTATCCAGGTGTTCAGGCCAGATAATAATGATTAAAGTATAGGTTTATTGACTGCTTCTTAAAATATCCATGATTGAATAGGAGTAAAATGAGT